>CAUYRH010048306.1:0-42971 GCA_963574655.1 Perodicticus potto | reverse complement strand
CTGCGTTTATAGGAAATCCCTGAGGCAGTTCAGAGTTTTAGAAAGATCTGGAAGGAAAAATAAACCTGTTGAGAAAACCACCCTCGGGAGGAACTAATCTTATTAAATTGTCACCAAGCCTTGCTTGTCACAGCAGCCAGGGGACAAAAGGGGACAAGGGTGAGGGAGAGGTATCAACATCACAAGTGCCAGGCCATTCGGGGCCTTGGGCTACCAGCCAGAGCCAGGCTGACCTGGGCACAGAGGGAATGGGCAGCTAGAGGTGGGGCCTCCTGGGAGCTTGGTGGAGAAGGAGGAGACCCAGGGCCATTACTGGAGGGCCTGGAAGGGTCAGCAAGGTGTGTTCCTGCATCTTTTTTTTTTTTTTTGAGACAGAGCCTCAAGCTGTCACCCTGGATAGAGTGCCGTGGCATCACAGCTCACAGCAACCTCCAATTCCTGGGCTCAAGCGAGTCTCCTGCCTCCGCCTCCCAAGTAGCTGGGACTACAGGCCCCCGCCCGGCCAGTTTTTGGTTGCAAACATTTGTTGTTTGGCAGGCCCAGGCTGGATTCGAACCCACCAGCTCAGGTGTACGTGGCTGGCGCCTTAGCCCGTTGAGCCACAGGCACCGAGCAGTGTTCCTGCATCTTTTCCTGCTTTCTAAAAGCTATGAGTGAGAGATTGTGTGGGGGGGCAGAGGTAGTGGGTTCCAAGCAGGGAAGGGACACCCATGCAGGGCCCTCACCTGGCTGGTGACCGGAGTTAGGAGCCTCAGGTTGACGTGAATCAGAAGAGAGCGGCACGGACCCTGGAAGACGAGGCCACATGGAAGGTGCTCACTGATGTGGCCCCAGCTGGGGGAGGCTGACAGCCCCCTCCCCTCCTGTGGTCAGTAGATACCCTGCGCTCCCTCTAAACAGGGTCATGGAACAGAAGTAGGTTCCATGTTGAAGGGTCAGATCAAGGGCCAGAAGCTATTGCATAAGTCAGCTTGGGCCGCTGTGACAAAACGCCACAGCCTGGTCTGGCTAACAGACAGCTACTCTGTCACAGCTGCCAGAGGCCAGAAGGTGCTGTGAGGGTTGGTTTCTCCAGAGTAGATGACTCCTTCCTTTTTTAAATTTTTTTTTTGAAGTTTTTGGCCAGGGCTGGGTTTGAACCTGTGACCTCCAGCATATGGGGCTGGTGCTCTACTCCTTTGAGCCACAGGCACCGCCCTGAGGGCCTCTTGGTTATTGTGTCCTTACGTGGCCTTTTTTCTGTGCACACGCAGGGAGTGAGCCCTCTGGTGTCTGTTCTTATAAGGACACCAGTCCTATTAGATGGGGCCTTGCTCTTATGACCCCAACCTGAACTGCCTCCTTAAAGCCCCCCTGTCCAACTACAGTCATGGGGGGTGGGGAGGGAAGTGAGATGGGTTAGGTTTGGGCTTCAATGTGGGAATTTGGGGGGGACACAGTTCAGTCATAATATCCATGCGTTTATTTTCAGATAGAGCCTGGAAAACGCTGAGGTGGCAGGAAGGACGGTGGACAGAGGATGGGAATGGGCGATGCCAGCCGGGCAGCAGAGGGACTGGCCACGACCCCAGCGTGGGTTGGCCAGGGGGTGGTCTGGCTGGGTGTCACCAGGCACCAGCCAGCTGCGGTGGACAGGGCTCCTGGGACCTGTATCCCTGAACGGCAGCCCGGGAACCTTTTCCTGACCCCCAGATGAAAGAGCCCTGCTTGGAAAATGCAGTTCTGCAGCATCTGTCTGATGGAGAACAGGAACAAAAGTCTGGATCCTGAGGCGGCGCTCATAGCTCAGGGGTAGGGTGCTGGCCACATATACCAAGGCTGGCAGTTCGAACCTGGCCCAGGCCAGCTAAAACAACAATGACAGCTGCAACAAAAAAACAGCTGGGTGTTGTGGTGGGCGCCTGTGGTCCCAGCTACTTGGGAGGCTGAGGCGAGAGAATCGCCTAAGCCCAAGAGTTGGAGGTTGCTGTGAGCTGTGACGTCACAGCACTCTACCGAGGGCAACATGGTAAGACTCTGTCTCAAAAAAGAAAAAACCAAAACAACAACAACAATAACAACAAAAAGATCACAGATCCCTCAGCTTGTTCCAAATACCTTTTTTTTCCCCAAGCCTCAGGCCGTCTGGCTGCTTTCTCTTCTGGTGGCTCCTCAGCTCTCAGCTGTTAGGAACCTGAATTTGTTTGGGCCCCACATCTCGGGTCCCCAGCCTTGACACTTCAACGTTACATTCTCACTGCCTGGCTCCAGGACTGACAGTGACTGGGAACTATTGAAAGGGAGGGTTTCTGGGCAAGCCCTGCCCCGTCTGTCCATAGGAGGGAAACGGCAAAATAGTCAGTGTGTGGACTGAGCTCTCAGAGGGCTGGGGTCCCTGGGTCCCCCTGTTCTAGTTGGAGAACTGGCCGCAGAAGCCCTGAGATAGCCTTCCCTGGAACGCATGGTCATGGGACGTCCAGCCAGGCTGCCCAGTCCAGGGCACTTGGCGTCACCTTGTTTGGGAGCTCTCAGAAGAGCACCCTTGCTGCCCACAGCAGCTGGTCTTTCCAATCCGGCCATATTTGAGCGATGCAGTGGGGCCCTGACACTCAGGAATCCATTTCCTTGTTTGCCTGTCTCATCACGGCCTCAGCTGGCCTTTCCGTGCCGTGAGAATTGGGGTGCCACAGAGCTCTGCTGGGCAGCTGCCCATTGCTCAGCAGCCGTCTCTCTCCAGTTAGACCAGCTGCGCTCTGACACCTGCCCTGGCCCCGGGTCTGACTCCTCACCCAGGAGTGCTCTGTAATCCTCTTTGCTGACCAAAAGCAGCCACTCCATTTGGGCCAACAAACTGAGCACCTGTCACCTCTCACTTTTTCTGTTTATCTTTCCAGAAGCTATTTGCGAGAGCCTGTCATGATTAGCCCATGTAAACGTTTCATTTTAAAAGTAATCAGGGTGTTCTTTTTTTTTTTTTGAGAGTGTCTCACTCTGTCACCCTTGGTAGAGTGCCATGGCATCACAGCAACTTCCAACTCTTAGGCTTAAGTGATTCTCTTGCTTCAGCCTCCCAAGTAGCTGGGACAACAGTTGCCAGCCACAATGCCCAGCTATTTTTTGTTGCAGTTGTCACTGCTATTTTAGCTGGCTGGGGCTGGGTTTGAACCAACCACCCTTGGTATATGGGGCCGGTGCCCTACCCACTGAGCTACAGGAACCACCCATCAGGGCGTTCTTTTTGTGGGGTGTAGAAGCCCTTCTGAGATTTTTTTTTTTTTTGTAGAGACAGAGGCTCACTTTATTGCCCTTGGTAGAGTGCCGTGGCATCACACAGCTCACAGCAACCTCCAACTCCTGGGCTTAGGCGATTCTCTTGCCTCAGCCTCCTGAGTAGCTGGGACTACAGGCGCCGGCCACAACGCCCCGCTATTTTTCTGTTTTTGCAGTTTGGCCGAGGCCGGGTTTGAACCCGCCACCTTCGGCATATGGGGTTGGCACCCTACTCGATGAGCCACAGGCGCCGCCTCCTGAGATTTTGACATGAAATCCTGCCTTCCCTTTATTCAGACAGGGCATGATGCCAAGAGGCTGGGGCCGGGGTGCTGAGCATGAGCGCGGTCAGGTCCAGTCTGGGGTTGGTGGGCAAGGTCTGGCCACATCTCATGCAGCATAAAGGGCCGGAGCTTGGGGCAATCAGCCTCTGCTCCTGGATCAGCTGGGCACCGAGTACATCAAGGCTGCTTTGGGTACCCTGGTTTCCCCACCTATCAAGTAAAGGGATTGAACTAGGAGGCCCTGCCAAGGTGTGAGGATCTCAGATTTGGGCAGCAGTGAATGGTCCTGCTCCCTGGGCTGTGCTGGGGGCCCCACCCACAGTCAGTTCTTGCCTGAAAAATCTTCGGGTGAGTAAGCCGCAGCAGGTGTCCATGCCCAGGAAGGCAGGGAGGGAGAGTGCTGTCACCTTTCAGGGCTGGACACTCAGAGTGGGGCAGCGGCGGCCCTTTCCCTGTCAGCAGACATCCACCAGGTTCTCCAGCAAAGGCAGGACCCACTGCAAACCCTGTGTGGGGGCTGCGAGGCCTTCAGGGGGCCCGAGGGAGGGACATTCCCTCCCCCACCCTGCAGAGTCCTAGGTCAGCTTTGGGCCAGTGAAGGGAGAACCTGAGTTCAGGGCTGCTGTCCCCAGTCCCGTCTCTCCCCATGACACCTCCACAACCTCTGTCAGGGAACTGGTCATGGCTACAGTGATCCTCCATGGGCATGTTACAGGTAGGAAACCATGTGACCAGCCCTCCCACCCCACCCCCCCGCCCCCCGCCGCAGAGAACTGACCAGGTGGCTGATGAGGGAAACCACCTTCTGGGAATTCAAGGAAGACCTGGGAATCATCACCTCCTTGGCCACCTCAATGGGTAACCTGCAGTCCTTGTTAGGTGAGCCTTGCTCCCTGGGGGGGCCTCAGGGTGATAACTGACGCAAGCTCTGCTGAAGGCCGAGTGAACGTGGCCTGGCTGTCCCTAAACTGTGCTCATCAAGGTAGGAACCAGGTTGCACGCCTGTCCCCTGTGAGCTGGGTGGACTTCTGAGGGCAAGGCTGGAGTGGCTCAGGTCCATGTCCCATCCACAGGCAGCAGGAAGTGGCACCAAGCCCAGGTCTGAGCAGAAACAGCCAAGACCAAAGGGTTCGTAAGAACCAGAGCCCAGCTGTGTGTGGCCGGAGCCCTCTCTGCCCCTGGGCCCAGCATGGCAAAGGAGCACTGGCCGGCCAGCCCTATATGCCGTCTGTCCCTCCTCTCACTTAAGGCCGTGGTCTGCCCACACCAGACTGCCCTGAGCTCTGTGGAGTTGCTGCTGTTGCACGGGGTCCTAATGCTGAGGCTGGTGTCACAGCAAGGCCTCCTGGTCTCCCAGCCCTGTCACTGCACACCTCAACCCCACCCCACCAGCTTAGCGCTTCTTCCCAGTGGCCCCCCTGTTGGTTTTTCTTTTTAATCTAGAAATCACCACTAATGCAAGTAGTCTCAGGTAACTTTAATGAAATTGTCAGCAGTCCTTCCCCCTTGGTGGTACGTAGACGGCTGAGCTCAAAAGCAGGACCATAGCTGCTAAGAGCCCAGCCACCCACCGCTGGAAGGTGGGGCTGCCTCCAAGCAGAGACCACAGCTTGCTGCTTAAACCAGGGCCCCAGGCAAGAAAGCATCACTTCTAGTTGTACAATCCGGCAGCCATACCTCCCGGGAACTCACACTGGGTGCTAGGCTCTTGCCTGCTTTGCAGGGGGACAGCAGAGTCCCCCTCATAGAGGACACTGTGTTCTCCTGCCCTGAGCTGGCTCTGCCAACCCACGGGCCCATGAGGTGGGAATGGGGTGACAGCAGCCCCAGATCCAAAGCAACCATCATCACTGTGGCCTGGTGGCAGAGGGGCACTTTTACAACTACACAGAAAAGAGCGGTCATTGCATCATTACACAGCACACATCCTACATAAATAAAAAGAAAAAGGGGAGAAAGTGGTCAGGGAGGGAAGGAAAATTGGCACAGACATGATATATTGCTTTTCCAGTTTCAAGGCGACCGATGCAAACTGTGAGACACTGGAGGAGGCAGAAACAAGGGGAGGATTTGGCTTTCCTAAGCTAAGTGTCCCCCTTGCAGGGCAGGAGGGCTGCTGAGACAGACAGAGAAGGGAAGCCAGGCCAGGGGAGCCCACTGGGCCCAGAAACACGCAGAGGCCAAAGACTCCCATCCGCCCGCCCTCACCGTCAGGGAGGGTGGCACTATTTAAAACGGTGCCTCTGCTCTCATACAACCAAATCAATACCACATACAGATGTAAAACCTTCAAGTGCCTTTGTTTTCTGATCCCCATCTTGGTAGGTCCACGAGCGGCGGGGAAGAGTGGGGGGCATGTGGCCCTTAGCTGTCAGGCTGCCCTGTGTGCCACGGGCTCCCTGGAGCTGCCCCCAGACACATACGTGAACCCTCCACACCTCCAACTTGGGAAGGATGGAGGGACACCGGGTACTGCTGCCGTCACCAGAAAACCCACGCGCGTCTTCCTGAGTCTAGCAACGCTCCCCTTCTCTGGTCAGCTGCGTCCTCTCTTCCTGCAAGGCCAGCGTGGAAACTCTGCCCATTTCCTTTCTCCCTGCCCTCCCCTCCTGTTTAAAAAGGGATGCAAATGTTCAGAGGTTTGTTTCTTCAAAATACTGTACTTGGCAGCCTCCCTGGTTCTTTTAGAGAAGCTGGGTGATCAGGAGGGTGTGCAGAGAGGGCAGGGGGCAGGCAGTGAGGGTGGCGGCAGGCCTGTTGGGATGAGAGCCCCTGAAGCCCTGTGCCTGGCCTGTTCTACATCCTGCCCCCCCATCCCCCATTCTCGATGCTCCAGAGATTTCAGAAACAACTCCTGAAGAAAACAGAGCTGGCCTGCACAGGAAGACAAACTGCTACCGGGACACGGGCTGTCCACTGAGTACATTCTAATATCTTATTAGGTATCTGAATCTGTTAGGAAAAAAATTAGAAACTATGTATATAAAACTTAAAAATATTCAAGTATCAAAAGGCTATTTCGGATCAAATTTTTTTAAAACAAGCGTCAGCAAGCTGCCGCTGCCAAAAGAGGAAACTTTTTACAAAAGTGACATGAGTCTGTTCATAGGAGAGTGAGGGAATGGCGGGGACTGTGTGGGGCTCATCTAGGGGCCTGGCAGAGAGAAGCCGGAGAAATCAGGGCCTTTTTAAGCCAAAAAGGAGAGTGCGGGCTGGCGGGCAAACGGGTCAGTCGATACCATCACTCTCCCTGGAGAAAATACCATAAAGTGCGGGGCCCAGGCCTGCCTCCCCTGGGTGTCCAGTCCCTGGACATTTCCTGGCTCCACACGGAGCTGCCTCCCCCAGGAGGGTACACACAGCAGAAACAAAGCAACAGCAAAGAGCCAGAAGCAGACCCATTTCTGCACAGAAATCCTTCTGGAAAGACAAAGGGGAAAGCAGTGAACGGAGTCAAAACGCTACCGTGTAGACTCAGCTTCTCAAGCCCTGTTCAAAACGGGAGTCGGATGTCTGAGTCTGGGGAGGGGGAAGGCCCCCACCCACACAGGGACAGGGCTGTGGCCGCCACGGTATGAAGCAGCAGCAGCGTTTATTCAAGACACAACAGTGAGGGAATCTGGTCGTGTTCCCTTCTCCCCGCAGAGGGTGCATCTTGACAGGTGATCCAGTAGAAATCTTTTAAACTCTGATAAGTTCAGTTCAAAAAACATCACTCTAAACCCCGCGCCCAGGGGCGGGGCCTGCACGCTGAGACGCGCTGGGGCGCCCTCTGGTGGCAGTGGGGGGAAAACCACAGTCTCAGGCCAGCCCTGGCCCTGCCCGGCCACCTGGCCTTCTGCTTGGGGTAGCTGTCTCTTGGCAGGAGTCCAGACTCTTGGGGTGGCCCAGCAACACTTCAAGAAGGTTCGGTTCCCGCTGTATGTATGGCCCATTTAGCCAGAGGTTTCCAGGGTGTTCTGCTGGACTCTTTAGACTTCGGTGGAGAACAAGATGCTCTGTCTCCTGCTGTCTGGGGCAGGGATGGCCTCTAGCTGCAGGAAGTACAGCAGCACCTGGACCTGCCCGGGAGGAGGAAAGTGGCTCAGAGGGGTGTTCACAGCTGCAGGTGCTGGGTCTTCCTGGTCCAAATGCCTACGTCCAGCTCAGGGTCCCTGCTGGTGACCTGAGCCCGACGAGAGAGCCTGGAGGGGTTGCTGGGTGGGGTCCCAATAAGGCAGGACTTGGGCTGTTTTACGCCTCAGGCTGGGTGCTCCAGCAGGACCACCTGGTGGCCTGGGTCCTCCCTGCCCCTACCAGCCACATGGGTCTAGGACAGTCCCTCTCTCTGAACCTTGGCCAATGCCGTGTACAATGTGGGTGGGAAGACCGACAGGGCTCAGGGCGGGTCAGTGGAGCGTGGGCTAGAGCCTGTCTCCCCATACCTGGGACATGACCTCCAGGGACCAGCTGTCGGTCATGGTGATGGGCTGGCTGGGGTTGGCAGGGAGCTTGCTCTCCTTCTCCGAGGGCCGCAGCAACGTGGGGCCAAAGACCGTGGCCAAATTGTGCAGGGACATCTTGTTCACTGCCTCCTTTTCTGCCACCCTGCAGGGGGCCGAAACAGAGGGTGCTGTTTCAACACCACCTCCAGGATAAAGGCAGAGGGATCAGGCCACCCCAGAGTCCTCAGAATATGTGGTGGTAGGTTACACAGCACAGCCTCCCAGGGAGGAAGGACCTTGACCCAGGCTGTGTGGAAAGCACATTGCACCCCAGGATCTTCTGAGTCTGAGGGGCCTGGGATAAGGTGTACTTAAGTTTCTTTTTGAGCCATAACATGGGCTGGGGCAGGAGGGGAGGCCAAGTGCACTGGCCATGGTGAAGCACCCTGTTATTTGCTTAAGACCATGGTGTGTGTGGGGGGGCTGGCAGATGGAGGAGGGATGGGTATGGCAAAGGTGCTGGTCTCCAGAGTGGATAATTACAGATAAGGGTATGCAGAAAAGGCCCTGGGTGCCGGGCAGTCTGGCTGGGGCCAATGAGACACTCGGCTGCTGGGGGTTCTGGAGCCTCAGGCCCCTGCAGAGGAACCAGGGCTACCTTTTCTTTTCTTTTTTTTTTTTAAGAGACAGAATCTCACTTTATCGCCCTCGGTAGAGTGCCATGGTGTCACACAGCTCACAGCAACCTCCAACTCCTGGGCTTAGGTGATTCTCTTGCCTCAGCCTCCCGAGTAGCAGGGACTACAGACGCCCAGCACAACGCCCGGCTATTTTTTTGTTGCAGTTTGGCCGGGGCCGGGTTTGAACCTGCCACCCTCAGTATATGGGGCCGGTGCCCTACTCACTGAGCCACACGCACCACCCCAGGGCTACCTTTTCAAGTGGTCCAGAAGGAAGAGGAAGGTGAGCAGGTTGGCCTCTGGCAGGGACAGCAGCAGGTTGAGCATGCAGCTCTCCTTTGCAACAGGGTCTGAAAGGGCTGCAGAGAGTGGAGGTGTGTTACTTCCAGAGCCACGACAGCAGGCTGAAGACCTCCCACAGGCGGCCGGACAGAGCTCCTGGCACCATGCCACAGGCGCCGGCCAGTCCAGGCTCGTCATTGTTCTTGATCACACAGCAGTACTGCCCCCCCACCCCCGGGACCCCGTGATGGGGACCTCAGTGGACCGTGAACTTCTTGAACACCTCTGCTCTCGCTCAAAGGGGTCAGTGGCACTGGGGACCAGCAGCAGGAAGGGCTGTAGGAGGGATGCTCATGGGCAGAGCTGCCCTCGGGGCTGACTCAGCCACTTCCTCCTCCTACAGCCTCCTCAGAAGAGCCTGAGGCAGGAGGCGGCCCGTTTGGAACCAAGCGGGTGGGATGAGAAGGGTAGGTGGGTACCGTCCCCACTGCATTCCCAGATGCCCCTCACCGCCCTGTGCAACCTGGGGCACACGCCGGCTGGGGAGACGGGGTCTGCTGTGGGAGCCCTGGGAGGCAGACAAACCTGTGCCAGCGTGCCTTGGGACATCACCCTCCAGGCCGACTTGGGGTCGGGCTGGGTGTGAACCTGCACTTGATGGGGCCAGGACCTGAGGTGAGAGTCACAGGTGTCACTCTCTTGGTTTATTTGTGGGAGGGGACAGTGGGCATCCTCTGGGGAGGGTCAAGGCCTTGCAGACAGGCTCAGTTCCCATCCCCATGTCCCTGCAGACAGCTTTCTGGGGCTGGGTTGAAATGCAGACCATGGTGGAGGGCGTGGCTCGGGCTCCTGCACTCTGCCTTTGACAACAGCCGCTAAGGGCAGCAGGAGACGGGAGAGGAGGTGGGGATGCTCACCAATGCCCTCGGCGAAGTTGGGGTAGAACTCGTCTGTGAAGAGGGGCTCAGGCAGCTCTCGGAAGTAGAGCTTCAGCGTGCCGGCGATGGCGTTCACGTCCATCTCGCTCATCATCACCGACACGTCCTTGTTATCTGGGAAGAGCATGGATATGGATCTCTGCAGTCCCTGCCTTGGCTGCGGGTCCCTCCCCTTTGAGCGGCTCATCTTACTCCTCCCAAGCATCCCTGTGCAGTTCTGCACCTGCGCAGGGCCGACAGGGAGGCCTGTGCCCCCCTCCTCTGGGGATTAGGAGCACCCTGGCAGCAGAGCTGGATGCACTGGCCAGGGGGTGGCCAGTGGAGCAGGACGCTGCGCCTGGCAGGGAACCAGGTGGCTCTGCCCTGTATACAGCAACTGTTCCAATGCCAGAGTCTTCTGAGAGCAGGAAGGCACTGGGACTAGCTGATCTGTTTTAGGGATTAAATTGGTGCCTTCTTCTGACCTCTGTGCCACAGGCTGGGTCCACTCTGGTTGCCCAGAGGGAGCAAAAACTACAGCAGGGCCCATCCAGGGGCCTAGGGCATTCAGGGGTCCTGACGAGGGTGAGTGGTGTGTGCCCCGTAGAAGGGTCTGTGGGCACAAAGTTCTGGTCCCACCACCTGTCACTTTGAGGCTGATTTTGGGCAAGAACCCTCTGGTGTCGTTGAGCCTCCCCTGGCATTTGGGGCAGTTCTGCCTCTTTCCTAGCATGAGGGTCACTGAGACGGAGGCAGAGATGCTGTGACACTGGCAGGTGCCGGGTCACATCATGTCAGTGCCCTTTCCGCACCACATTCTCAAGCTGGCCAGTAGTGACACTGCACTAACCCTTGAACCTGGCATCTCCTGTCCATTCCCAAGACAGGCAAGCCAAGGCCCCAGGGAAGTCCCTGGTCCCCCCAAGCAAGCGGTTCTCGTGGCTGGGATGGTGTAAGGCCTGGCTTCTGCAGAAGGTCCTTCCACAACTCCTGTCTTCTCATTTTTCCAAATAATAAAACAGCAGGGCCTGGCGTGGTGGCTCATGTCTATAATCCCAGCACTGTAGGAGGCTGAGGCGGGTGGACTGCCTGAGCTCATAGGTTCAAGACCAGCCTGAGTGACACCCCATCTCTAAAAATAGCCGGGGCTCGGCGCCTGTGGCTCAAGCGGCTAAGGCACCAGCCATATACACCTGAGCTGGGGGTTCAAATCCAGCTGAGGCCTGCCAAACAACGACGGCTGCAACCAAAAAATGGCCGGGCATTGTGGCGGGCGCCTGTAGTCCCAGCTACTTGGGAAGCGGAGGCAGGAGACTCGCTTGAGCCCAGGAATTGGAGGTTGCTGTGAGTTGTGATGCCACAGCACTCTATCCAGGGTAACAGCTTGAGGCTCTGTCTCAAAAAAAAAAAAGAAAAATAGCCAGGTGTTGTGGTGGGTACCTGTAGTACCAGCTTGAGCCCAAGAGTCTGAGATTGCTGTGAGCTCTGACGCCACGGCACTCTACCAAGGGCGACAAAGTGAAACTCAGTGTCAAAAATAAATACATAAATAAATAAATAAAGGCCCATAGCACAGTGGTTGCAGCACTGGCCACATGCACCAGGGCTGGCAGGTTCGAACCCAGCCTGAACCTGCTAAACAACAATGACAAATGAAACAAACGAACAAAATAGCTGGGTGTTGTGGCAGGTACCTGTAGTCCCAGCTACTTGGGCGGCTGAGGCAAAATAAACTCCTGAGCACAAGAGTTTGAAGTTGCTGTGAGCTGTGACGCCGCAGCACTCTACTGAGGGTGACACAGTGTAAGTTTGTCTCAAAAAATAAAAATTAAAAAAACAAAACAAAACAAAAGAGTAAGTGTAGCAAAGGTGCAGAGAGAAACATGGCAGGCCCGGGCCAGGAAGGATGCTCTGAGAGTCCCAGCACAGACACCACCACCCGCACCTCCACACAGCCCGGGCTGACACTCACTGACGTCAAAGGCCGCCTTCAACGCCTGGATGTCCGTGGCTACTCCAGACACGCGGTAGATGCCCACCTCCTCCATGCCGCGGCGCTCAATCTCCTCCACACACTGGCGTACGATGTAGGGCACTTTGGACCTCTCTCTCCTGTGGGAGGAGGGAGCGTTCTCAGTGTCCTGGCAGCCCTGCCACCTGTCTGCACCGGTGTCCCTCCCTCCTGCGAGCTCACAGGCATCACTGGGTGGAGCTCATCGGGAGCCGTATAACAGGCCTATGTGGCCAGATACCCTGCGAGTCCCACGTCATCTTTGGGGGGAGGAGAAGGGCCCTGAAAAGATCCCAGGTCTTGGGCTAACAGGCAGCCATACTGCGTCCTGGATGGCAGTCTGGTCTGAGTTAGGGGGTCAGTCCTGGCCCCACACCCACTTGCTGTGCAAGGGACAAATCCCCTGAGCACCTCCGCCCTGGCTCCTGTACACACATTTGCTGAAGGCATGACGCCTCACAGCTACCTGAGTGTCAGTGCTCAGACTCCGGAGATCTAAATGCCTCCTTCTCTGAGGCTTGACAAGACCTTGGCATAGGACCCTGTAGGACAAATATTTCAAAGATAGAAGACAGTGCTGTTTGAGGCCTCAACTTTAGTTTTGTTTTACAACTGGCCTTTCAAAGCTTTTTCCCAAATGCCGCTAATCCTCATGTGCTCCACTGACAGTCCTCTCTGCTCACCCTAGAGCCCTCCCAGAGCACCGTGGAGGGGCTGGGGTGCAGCTGGGGGCAGGGAGTGATGTTCAGATACGAGCAGGTAACCGTGGAAAACTGACATAGGCTCCACCAGCCCAGATGGCTGGCAAGGTCAGGGGCCTGGCCACATTCTGTCCTGGGGAAGCAAATGAATTCTGGGAGGAAATGGCCTGTCTCCAAACAGAACTGCCCTTCAACCAACACACAGGTTTCTCCTGGCAACTGATCCGTGCGTGACAAAGATGCAGGGGTTATAATCCTTCAACAGGAAGCCGGGACCACAACAAGTTCCAAGCAAGGGAAGAAAACTGCTTCTGGGCAGTTCCTGGAGCTATACAGGAGCTGGCCCACTGTGCCCAAGGAAGGCAGCAAGGACGTGCCTGAGTGGGTTTTGCAGTAAACACAGGAGTAGCCTGGCACACTGAGTGTCCCCCAGGCCTTCTCTCCCCCATGCAGCGACCTTGCACACAGAGGGGAGAACCACGCCCGCTCTCCCACAGAAACACCTGGAGGGCCAGGTGCCCTCAGTGCCCAAGCCCCTCGCCACTCACTCACTTGGTGACCACAGCAATCTTGACCCCGAAGACCCCTGTCTGTTTTCGGGAAGGCATTCTCTTCAAGCTGAACTCCCTGCTGGTGAACTTGACGGAGAGTTTCACCTCAATCTGCAGTGGGAAGAAGGGGCACAGCCTTTTTATCCTCCTAGTCCTCATGGCCTGAGGTCCCAGGGGGGCCCCCAAGGGTCTCGGCTACTCTGTCTACTACCAGGGCTTGTGGGTCAAGGTTCCAGTTTGAGGAGGGAGGAGGCGCTGCCCCTGAGTAAGAACCAGGGTCAGGATGGTTTAAGGACTAGTCTTTATAGAATGTCCTACAATCCCTGGGGCTTCTCTTTCTTATTAGCAATTAGAAAATTAAGTAGAGAAAAAGCACAGAGTGTAACAAAAAGCTAAGAATGATCAAATGTTATTAACATCTTATCATGGCTCGGCGCTTGTAGCTCAGCAGTTAGGGCGCTGGCCACATACACCGGGGATGGCGGGTTCGAACACAGCCCGGGCCACCTAAACAACGACAACTACAACAACAAAAAAATAGCCGGGCATTGTAGTGGGTGCCTGCAGTTCCAGCTACTTGGGAGGCTGAGGCAAGAGAATCACTTAAGCCCAAGAGTTTGAGGTTGCTGTGAGCTCTGACGCCATGGTATTCTACTTAAGGCAACAAAGAAAAAAAAATCTTATCGTATCTGCCAAGGCCTTTTATGGTGTGCGGTGATTTTTCTTTTAAAGGCCTGCTGGGGTGTCCAACCTTTTTTCTTCACAGGCACATGTTGGAAGAATCAGAGTTGTCTTGGGTCACCCATTCAATACATAAACACTAACAAAAGCTGCTGAGCAGAAAGAAAAAAAAAGTTCGTTCCTAATTTTCACAATATTCGACACCACAGGAAAAAGAGGCCTCCGATAATCTGTGTGTAGGCCACAGGTCGGAAACCCCTGGCTCTAAACCTTTCTTGGATAGCTGAGGATGAATCAGGGGTCTTTGTTTCTATGGGCAGTGCCAAGGGCCCTGGCCGGGGACTACACTCAAGCCACTCAATGGATGGCACAGCAATTCTGCTGAGCAGGAAGCCCTCCCTCCCGCAGCCAGAAACTTGCATAGGCTTAGCTGCCTTCTCCAACTGTTTCGGACGGAACAGGGGCTGCCCTGACTTTCTGGGGGAAGCACGAGCCAAGAGGGCCCTGTGGGCACATACCCCATTCATGGCGATGATGGTGCGTTGCCAGTCTCTGTCCTGCAGGGCCTGGGGGTCCAGCTGGAAGTAAAGAGTGGTGATTAAGAGAGGCCCTGTTCAGAGGCCATGCCGGGCAGCAGTCAACACCTGCCACTTCTCCAGCCGAAGTCGAAGGCAAAGCCTGACTGTGGCTAGAACCTCCGTCCAAAGTCCAGGAGAGACCCAGAGTAAAGAGGACATGCTAGAAAGCCCTGGACGCTCAGGGCCCATCCGTTCCCATGTGGGGCCCCGCACCCTCCTGTCTCTTCCAGATGGGAGGTGGAGTGCAGCTGGCAGCTTTTCTCCATCCGTCACCACAGATACTACACGAAACTCAGCAGACAGTGAGTGGCTGATTTAAAGGACCCAAGTTCAGCAGCACCTTCTCAGGGGCATGGCATCAGGGCCGCTTTCTAGGGGATTGTGGATACTCGTTTCTCTTGCCCTACATCATGCAGCTAGTGGGGGGGGGTCAGGAGAAAGCCCCTCTGTGACCCTCTAACATCCACCCCACAGAGCACTGTCCCGGCAGCTCGTCTGCAGGAACTTGCTGTTTAGTGTCACCTACACGGCATGGGCGGCTGTAACACACCCCTGCCATCGTGGCCAAGCCACGTGCCTCCAGCTGTGGAGGATCTGTCGCCCCCTTTTGACAGGTAACCCCTCTACATCAGCGCCATTGGCATGTGGCTGAGACCACTGGCTGGGCTGGGTGAATAGGCAGCACCTTGGGGGGGTTCTGAGATCCGCACAATGTCCCCGAGCGCCTGTGGCATGGTGGCAGGTCATCGTGTGCCACACACACAATGTGGCACGCGTGGCACAGGGCCTTGTGTTTCCATCCCCTGGTTCAGGGAATGGTTCATTTCTGCCATGACACAAGGCATTTCAGAGCCGGAACCACACCTCATGGTTTCCGCGCGCGCGCGCATGTGTGATGTGTGTACACGCAATGCTGCCAAGCATACTGCCAGGTCTACGGAGAAGCTCAGGACAGACATCACACATTTAGCTGCTACAAGGGACCCAAGAGGACACAGCCACGTGGGCCTTCGTCAGGCAAAGCGGCTAGAAGGAGCTTGGGTGCGAGGCCAAGGCAGCGGCTGCTGCCAGAACTGCTCAGGTGTGTGTCCCTGGGCCCCTCTCCCCACGCCTGCTCGGGGTGGAGGCTCACCGCGGGCACTCCTGGGGGGCCCTCCTCCTATCCCCTCCTAGGTCCTACTGGTTAGCGTCTCCCAAGCATCTGAAACGAGCAGCCAGAGTGACACAGAAGAGTAAAGGGTGGCAACTGTCTCCCTCCAGGGCTCTGTGCTCTCACGTTCTTCCTGTGTCTGGACTAGGAGATTTTTAGAAGCCACATTCTGGGCTGCAGGGACCCCACTCTGAGAAGCAGGGTCTGCGAGTGGGCGCCAGTCAGGCGCAAACCACTCAAAAAAGCACAATTCCCCCCCAAGAGGGAGCCCTAGGCAGCGGCAGGAGAGGATGACACGGCCCCTCCCGGCTCTGGGCCCTGACCAGGCCAGGCATGGAGGGGGACGATGGGGGGCGGGGAGGGGTATGCACCTGCGGCCCACCATCCCCAACTTCCAAGTCCCAGCTGCCCACGGAAGGGGACAGAGCATGCTTCTTCCTTCTCCCAAGGAAAGGGAGTGTAACATCTCTGCTGCGAACCTTAGACAACGGAAACCCAGGAGCAGGTTAAGCAAGACACATCCTTCCTTTTCCCTCCTAAGAAGGGCAACCACGGGGCGCCTCTCCCCTTAAAACCCAGAACCAGGAAAAGCAGCCAACACGTAGCCCTGCGTCGAGTGGGTGGAGGGCAGAAAGAGAAGCCGTCAGAGATGTCGGGCGACAGGGTCTCCCCCCAGCTCCCGCCAGCCCCCTCTGGAAACCCACGTGCTGGCCCACCTTGCCCTTGCCCACCAGGTTTCGGATGTGAGTCCACAGGGCGGTGCCACGAGCACACGGGTGCTTTTCGGCTGAGGCTACCCGGCTCCGGCACGCCCGGCAGGGATGGAAGTAGCGAAGCAGGCCGTGCATGGCAGCCAGGGGTGACTCTCGCATGCTGGATGCGAGGCCAGGCAGAGGCTGAATGGGAGCGCGGTGGGAGCAGCCCCGTCCGCCTTTTGACCAAGCTGTGACGGAAGCTCCGCCCCACGGTGTGGCCGGCCAAGGCCAAACCTTCCCACCACCCCGGTTCCAATGTCTTGTCTGTGTATGGGAAACCTCCTGCCCCCGGGGCCTGCTGGTTACGGGAATTCCAACGTGTCCGTCTCCTGTAAAGCCCAAAAAAGCCGAGCTTCCTTCTTGAGTGGCTGGTTTCCTGTGGCCCAAGTTTGGAGACGCTGAGTAAAGTGTGTGACTGGTCAGTCTGCCTCGTGCTGGAGCTGCTCTGGAGACTGTCCCATGGCCTGCACCACCCCCAGCAGGTAACACCGCCTCCGATGGACCCAGGGCAGAGAACCCCCACGTGGTCCCTGCTCTCCCAGGGCGAGTCGCCCTCCTCAGAGATCCAACCGTGCTTGGCCCTGACGTGCCCAGGTTGGCCCTTCAGTGACTGCACATGACCAGCGTGTCAGCCACTGCACACTTAGCCCTCACAGTGGTCCCCGCCAGTGGCTCCAGTGGGAAAGGCTGTCCCGAGGCTGGCGCCACTCCAAAAAACAGGGTGTGCTCAGCGGGGCGGAAGCAGCATGAAGAATAGTGCCGTGCTGAAGCCTGGGCCTCGGCTGGGGCCGACCCCCAACATCCTTCAAGGCTGGCTGCTCCCTTGGGTAGTTACCAGAGAAGTAAACGAGCAAGAGTCTGGGGGTGTGGAAAAACAGATGACTGGGGGAAATAGCAGTCAAAGGAAAAACTGAAGCACCCGACACTGGCCTGGGTCCCCCTGGGCTGCCAGGACTTGGTGAGAAACGCGCCTGCTGCTCTGACAGAGGCCTGTCTGCCTGGGGTGGGCTGGGGTGGGGCTCTCCCCAGGGAGTGAGGGGACACGATGGGGGCCTCAGAAGAACAATTGTGGCCAGGAGGCCTGGTGGACGGTGGCCTGGAGGTCTGACGAGAAAACTGCCTTGAACGTCCATCCAGGGAGGTGGTGGGAGTGGGGACTGGGGAGGCTCCAGCCCAGCTGGGACAGTCATCAAGCCTTGCTGAGGACCAAGTGCTGCCCTGCTCACGCTGTAGTCAGTAAGGCCAGATGGGTCACCAGCGGACAGCCACGGGAACCTTCTAGCCCACCCTTGGCAGGGTTAGAGGTGGGGTATGACTAACCTGCCCAAAGGAGGAGCACTTGCTCCCCCCTCACTCTCCTCTAGGGGTACCACTAACCTGCCCCCCTCACTCTCCTCCTCCATGTCCACTGTCACCCCCTGGATGGACCAGCAGGATGTCCCCAGCTGTTCCTGTCTCAGCTCCTTACCTCTGTACGGCAACTGACCCCCAGGGGTGGGTCTTCTCAGGTACCATCAGGGGACCTCTGTGCCTCTCAATGTCATCTTTGACCATGGTCTGGTCTACTGAGCTCTATTTTCTTTCCCCCAAAGATGGGGTCTAGCTATGTTGCCCAGGTTGGAGAACAGTGGCGTAACCACAGATCACTACAGCCTTGAACTCCTGGCCCCAAGCGATCCTCCTGCCTCAGCTTCCCCGAGTGGCTGGGACTACAGATACTGGCCAGACTTATCCCATCTTCAACTCGCTGCTGCTCTTCTCTGATCCCAATCAGTGTCCAACATCAAGGAATGTGGCCTCTTGGGACAGACTGTAACCAGCCCTGGAGATGCAAAACGGGGGCAGCCGCTCTGGAAAAATTGCAGTTCCTCAAAACATCAACCTGCTCACAGCCCCAGCATCACTCTGGGTGTCCACCCATATAGAAGGAGAACATGTCCACACAGACTTGTGCCAAGTACACGTTCATGGCCACATCAACCATTAACGACCCCAAACTGGAAACAACCCACGTGCCGGGCAACTGGTAAACGGAGAGAGAGGAACGAGGGAATGTTACACGGCCACAAAAAGGAACAAAGAGCTGATAATGCTACCGTGTGGGTGACCCTCAAAAACAGTGCACCGAGCCGGGCGCAGTGGCTCACACCTGTAATCCCAGCACTCTGGAAGGACGAGGCGGGAGGATCGCTTGAGCTCAGGAGTTTGAGACCAGCCTGAGCAAGAGCGAGACCCCATTTCTACTAAAAATAGAAAAACTGAAGACCCAACTAAAAAGGAGAACTGTAGACCAATTTCACCAATGAATATCAATGCAAAAATACTCATCAAAATCTTAGCCAATAGATTACAGCTACATGTTAAAAAAATTATACATCACGATCAAGTAGGCTTCATCCCAGGGATACAAGGCTGGTTTAACTTATGAAAATCCATAAATGTAATTCACCATATCAATAGAAGCAAAAACAAGGATTATATGATCCTCTGATTAAAGGCAGAAAAGGCATTTGATAAAATTCAGCATCCTTTTTTCTTTGGGAGACACAGTCTCACTGTGTCACCCTTGGTAGAGTGCCGTGGCATCACAGCTCACAGCAACCTCAAACTCTTGGGCTCAAGCAATTCTCTTGCCTCACTCTCCCTAGTAGCTGGGAATCTAGGTGCCCGCCACAATACCCGGCTAGTTGTTTTTTTTTTAGGGTGCTGGCCCCATAGACCAAGGGTGTAGGGTTTGAACCCAGCCCTGGCCAAAACTGCAACAAAAAAATAGCTGGGCATTGTGGCGAGTGCCTGTACCCCCAGCTACTTGGGAGGCTGAGGCAAGAGAAGCACCTAAGCCCAAGAACAGGAGGTTGCTGTGAGCTGTGACACCACGGTACTCTACCAAGGATTGGATACTCTGTCTCTAAAAAAATAAAATAAAATAAAGAAAACATAAACAGCATCCAAATGGGGGCAGAGGAGGTCAAACTCTCCCTCTTTGCTGATGATATGATCTTTATACTTAGAGAACCCTAAAGACTCAACCATAAGACTCCTGGAAGTTATCAAGAAATACAGTAATGTCTCAAGATACAAAATCAATGTCCACAAATCAGTAGACTTCCTATGTACCAATAAAAGCCAAGATGAGAGACTCATCAGAGAAACAGTACCTTTTACAGTAGCTTCAAAGGAAATGGAATACCTAGGAATATACCTAACGAAAGAGGTGAAAGATCTCTACAAGGAGAATTATGAAACCCTAAGAAAAGAAATAGCAGAAGAAATTAACAAATTAAGAAAGAACATACTCTGCTCCTAGCTAGGAAGAATCAGCATTGTTAAAATGTCTATACTTCCCAAAGCAATCTACAGATTCAATGCAATCTCCATTAAAATACCAACATCTTACTTTGAAGATTTGGAAAAAATAGTTCTTTATTCTGAATGGAACCAGAAAAAAAAACCGTATTGCCAAAGCAATTCTTAGTAATAAAAACAAAGCATTACCCACCCAGACTTTAGGCTATATTACAAGTCCACAGTGATCAAAACAGCATGGTATTGCCCCCCAAATAGAGACATAAGACATTTGGAATGGAATAGAAAACCAAGAGATGAAACCAGTCTCAAATAGCCATCTGATCTTTATTTATTTATTTATTTATTTTGAGACAGAGTCTTTCTTTGTTACCTTTGGTAGAGTGCTGTAGCGTCACAGCTCACAGCAACCTCAAATTCTTGGGCTCAAGTGATTCTCCTAACCTCAGCCTCCCAAGTAGCTGGGACTATAGGCATCTGTCGCAATCCTCAGATATTTTTTTCTTGAGATGGGGGTTTCGCTCTGGCTCAGACTAGTCTCCAACCCATGAGGTCACGCAATCCACCCGCCTTGGCCTCCCAGAGTACTAGGATTGTAGGTGTGAGCCACCGTGCCCAGATCTAGCCATCTGATCTTTGATAAACCAAACAAAAGCATACACTGGGAAAAGAATTCCTATTCAATAAATGGTGCTGGGAGAAATGGATAATCACATGTAAAAGACTGAAACTTGACCCACACCTTTCACCACTTACAAAAATTGATTCAAGATGGACAAAAAATTTAAATCTAAGGCAGGAAATGATTAAAATCATAGAAGAAAGTTTGGGAAAAACACTTGAAGATATAGGCCTGGGGAAAGATTTTTTTTTTTTTTTTGAGATAGAGCCTCAAACTGTCACCCTAGGTAGAGGGCTGTGGTGTCACAGCTCACAGCAACCTCCAACTCCTGGGCTTAAGTGATTCTCTTGCCTCAGCCTCCCAAGTAGCAGGGACTACAGGCGCCTGCCATATGCCCGGTTAGTTTTTGGTTGTAGTTGTCATTGTTGTTTGGCAGGCCCGGGCTGGATTTGAACCCCTCAGCTCTGGGTATATGACTGGTGCCCTTAGCCACTTCAGCTACAGGCGCCAAGCCTGGGGAAAGATTTTATGAAGAAGACTTCGGTGGGAAATGCAACAATAACAATTAACAAATGAGAATTAAACTGAAAAAGTTTCTGCACAACTAAGAAGTCACAGTCAAAGCAAATAGATCACTTTCAGAATGGGAAAAGATATTTGCATATTATAAATCTGACAAAGGCTTGATAACTAGGATCTATAGAGAACTCAAATTAATCAAAAAAAGAGCTAACAATCCCATCTATCACTGGGCAAGAGACATGACTAGAACCTTCTCTGAGGAAGACAGACGAATGGCTAACAAATATATGAAAAAATGCTCATCGTCCCTAATTATTAGAGAAATGCAAATCCAAACCAGCCTGAGATATCACTGAACCCCAGTGAGAACGGCCCACATCACCAAGTCCCGAAGTTGCAGATGCTGGCGTGGATGTGGAGAGGGGGGGAACACTTTTACACCACTAGTGGGACTACAAATACAGCATCTTTGGAAGGAAAAGTGGAGAATCCTCAAGGAATTCAAATTGGACCTTCCATTTGACCCCACAATCCCACTTACTAGATATCTACCCACAAGAAAAAATATCATTTGATCATAAGGACATCTGCCACTTGACTGTTTATTGCAGCTCAATTTACAACCACCAAGATGTGGAAATAATCCAAGTGCCCATCAACCCAGGAACAGATTAACAAACTGTGTTATATGCATAACATGGAATTCAGCCATACACAACATGAATATATCACATCTTCTGTATGAACCTGGGTGGAGCTGAAACACATTCTCCTCACAAGAATGGATAAGGGAATATTCAATCTACTCAATACTAACATGAAGTCCATAGTCAATCTAATTCTTGAACTCATAGGAGAAAAACTCATTTCAATTCAAGTTGGGGGGGGAGGATGGAGAGGGAAGAAGGGAGAGGGGTTTCCCAGCAAATGGGCACAATGTAGGGGTGTATGGCACACCTTTGGGGTATAGGACATAGCTACAAGAGAGACTCTACCTAACAAATTCAAATATTGTGATTTGGTTGGTTATACCCTCATGAAATAAAAATTAAATAAAATTAAAAAAATGAAATACATATTATAAAAAAAAACTAGATGGGTGTTGTGGTTGGCACCTGTAGTTCCAGCTACTCGGGAGACGGAGGCAAGAGGTAATAGCTATACAACTCTGGGAATTTACTAAAAGCAAATTCATTCCATTTTACACTTAAAACAGCTGCATTTTATGTTGTGCAAGTTAAAGAAGAAAAGATGCTGGTGAGGAGGGCTTATGTCACCATCCCTGTACTGTCCACAGCAGCCCTGGCACACTTTTCAGGATGACTCCCAGAAAATCTAAATAAGAAGGATCTGCTCATTTTTTTTTTTTTTTTTTTTTTTTGAGACAGAGCCTCAAGCTTTCACCCTGGATAGAGTGCCCTGGCATCACAGGTCACAGCAACCTGCAACTCCTGGGCTTAAGCGATTCTCCTGCCTCCGCCTCCCAAGTAGCTGGGACTACAGGCGCCTGCCACAACGCCCGGCTATTTCTTGGTTGCAGCTGTCGTTGTTTGGCGGGTCTGGCCTGGATTCGAACCCTCCAGCTCAGGTGTAACTGGCTGGCGCCTTAGCTGCTTGAGCCACAGGCACCAAGCCTGCTCATGTGTTTTTCGGTGTTCCCAGCTTAAAATCTTTCCCAAGTGTTGGTTGGCTAAAAGCAAACATCACTCATTTTATGTTCCTGGTGCAAAAGACCCCCTGGGGCCTGCCCCCTCCAAGGCTGTGTTTAAGCGACTACAGAAGTTTCCCTCCGGGCTTGGCACCTGCAGCACAGTGGTTATGGTGCTAGCCACATACACTGGCAGGTTCAAACTTGGCCTGGGCCAGCTAAACAACAATGACCACTGCAACAAAAACAACAAAAAAATAGCCAGGCGTTGGGGCAGGCACCTGTGTCCCAGGTACTTGGGAGGCTGAGGCAATAGAATTGCTTAAGCCCAGGAGTTTGAGGTTGCTGTGAGCTGTGACACCATAACACTCTACTGAGGGTGACATAATGAGATTCTGTCTCAAAAAAAAAAAAGTTTCTCTCCCACTGGTGCCTCTGCAACATAAGCCACCTCTCATTCATCTCGTAATTCCCCCCCAGGGCACAGGTGTTGATGGGACTTCCCTGGCCTTGAGATAATCCTTACAACAGGAGTGAGGACTCTCCTGCCTTTATAGCAAGCAGTGTGCACCCTGCCTGACCACTGCCTGAAAACCACGCTCCGCTGTGGCTTGTGCTTGTAATCCTAAAACTCTAGGAGGCCAAGGTATGAAGACCACTTGAGCTCAGAATTTAGAGATCAGCCTAGGCAAGAGCAAGACCCCATCGCTGCTAAAAATAGAAACACTAATCAGGCGTAGTAGGGGATACCTGTAGGCCACCTACTCGGGAGGCTGAGGCAGGAGGACTACTTGAGCCCAAGAGTTTGAGGTTGCTGTGCCTGTGAGTAAGGCTGATGGTGTGGTAATCGACCCAAGGCAATAAAGTGAGACTGTCTTAAAAAAAAAAAAAACAGAAAAGAAAAGAAAAACATACCTCCCCCTACTTCCTGCCTGATGGGCTCTTCATTTTGATGTTTGCCTTTCCTGCTAGGACATAAGCTTTGTCCATTTCATTCTCTATGGTACCTCCAGTATTCAGTATATACATAAGATATATATCGGGCTGGGTGTGGTGGCTCATTTCTCAAATTTCAGCACTTTGGGAGGCTGAAGTGGAAGGATCCATGGAGGCTGAGAGTTCTAGACCAGCCTGGGCAAGAGAGTGAGACTCAATCTCTGCAAAAAAAGAAGTTTTTCACTCTTATTTTGAGACAGGGTCTCGCTCTGTTGCCCAGGCTAGAGTGCCATGGAGTCATAGCTCATAGCAATTTCAAACTCTTAGGCTCAAGTCATCCTCTTGCCTTGGCCTCCGGAGTAGCTGGGACTACAGGTGCACACCAAAATACCTGGCTAGTTTTTCTATTTTTAGTAGAGATGGGCTCACACTCTTGCCTAGGCTGGTCTTGAACTCCTGAACTCAAGTGAGCCACCTGCCTCATCCTCCCAGAGTGCTAGAATTACAGGTGTGAGCCACCATGCCCGGCTCTACCAGTAATTTTTAAAAATTAGCCAGTTTTTGTGGCATATACCTCTAATCCCAGCAACTTGGTAGGCAGAGTCAGCAGGATCATTTGGGCCCAGGAGTGCGAGGCTGGTGTGAACTATGATGGCACCACTGTACTCTAGCCTGGGCAAAAGAGCGAGACCCTGTCTCTTTAAAAAAAAAAAAAAAAAGAAGAAGACACCGTCTGTAAGTTATTTAATACACATAGAAAAATGTATGTTGGTACAAAGCAAGCATGAGTCACATGCATTGGGAACTGTTCCGAGCCAGGCACCTGTCCTCTCACAAGGGAAGGTGGGGGTATTCTGAGAGTGGCCGGGGTGTTGGGGGAGCCCAGACAGGGGACAGAGTGTGCCTGCTGGTGGTTATGACTTTTGTAGGGGGTGGGGTGCAGGTGGGGTGTGTGTGTGTGTGCAGTTTTGCTGAGTTAGAACTCCCACATCCATCCCTGCACTCTGTGAGCAGTTGTATTTTCTTTAGTATGTTAAAAAGGTGCAGTGAAGGGCAGTGCCTGCAGCTCAGCAGGTAGGGCACCAGCCCCACATACTGAGGGTGGCAGGTTCAAACCCTGCCTCGGCCAAACTACAACAACAACAACAACAAAATAGCTGGGCATTGTGGCGGGCGCCTGCAGTACCAGCTACTCGGGAGGCTGAGGCAAGAGAATCACCTAAGCCCAGGAGTTGGAGGTTGCTGTGAGCTGTCACGCCACTGCACTCTACACAGGGCGATAAAGTGAGACTCTGTCTCTACCAAAAAAAAAGTTGCAGTGAAATATACATAAAAAATTTACCATAAGTGCAGTTCAATGGCATTAAGCACTGTGCAACCATCACCACTGACCACTGTCCATCTTCAGAATGTTCTCATCATCCTAAATTGACACTCTAGACCCATTAAACAATGATTCCCCCCCCACCATGACCCCTATGCCCAGCCACTGGTCACTACTAATCTACTTTCTGTCACTACGAATGTGACTACTTTAAATACGACACAGAAATGAACTCATATAGAATTTGTCTTTTGTGACTGGCTTATTTCACTGAGGTGAACGTCCCTGGGGTTTATCCACGTTGCAGTGTTGTATCAGAATTCTCTTCCTTTCTGAGGCTGAGTAATATTTCACGGAATGCATCTACCACCTTTTTTGGATCCAGTCACCAGCTGGTGGGCATCAGGGTTCTTCCCAGTCTGGGGCTGGCATTGTCGGTGCACCTGGGTGTGCCCACTCACCTTGGTGTTGCCTCCGGCTTCACAAGGCTGTTGCCAGCACTTCAGCAAGCTTAGGGGGCATAACTGCTTCAGTGCAGGTGGCCCAGCAGGGACACTGCCACAAGTGGGTGCACCTTACCTTGGGGCGGTGTGTTGAAGCCCATATAGCCTATAGCTAGGAGTGAGAGTTATAAGAAATACCTGTATGGCTCAATTATGGAACACCTGGGTGGAAAGGGCATGGAGAGGGATTTAGCTCTCCGAATAAGCATGAGAGCTCGCGAGATGAGAGCAGTGGTGAATTGGCAGTCTCTACACCTGTGGTGTTGACAGGCATGAGATCAGCCTTATATTAGGCTGGAGGAGAAGGCAGTCGGGAGCATGAGCGTTCTATCATGGACCCGCTTACTCTGACTCTGTCTCCTCTCCTGCCTGCAGAACGCCAGCACGGCGTCTCTCTGCTGAAGATTACTAAGCTCTGCTAAAGACTAACATCTATCTTTCTAAGAAGACTGCTTTACTCTCTCTAAGACTCACTCTCTATCTCTCTCTCTCCAGCTAAAGTAGACAGCCCTCAGGCACCTAAGAGAAACTGAACCTGAGCAAGGGAACTTAGCGGTCTGCGTCCGGAACCTAGGTAAGCCGGGCCTGAGACCTGGCCAGTCCTGGGCCCTGACAAGTGGTGTCAGGAGTGACACGTGACAGCGGTGGGTAGAGAATGGCTAAAGGGGTCCCCGTTGGTGGACCTTACCTTGGGGCACGGAGTGGAGAGCGGCTGCAGGGCTCCCCCAGGAGGGGCCCTGTCAGACCCACAGGCTTGTATCTGGTCAGGTTTCCATGAAAAGGGACAGCAGAGAGGTCTGGGAAACCCTGCACTGCCAACCTGGCCACCAGTGCAATACACAGCCAAGTTCACAACAGAGGCCCAGGGCCCGAACCCCCAAGACTCAGGTAAAACATTAAGGACCAGAACAAAAATCACCCCTGATGCTCCTGTGGGAACTCAGCCGCAAGCCCAGCGAGCCCCACAAGGAACAGGTCAGGAGGAACGGTGCACACAGGAGAAACGGGAGAGGACAAGGATGGGGGACACAGGGGTTACCCTAAGGAGAAGAAACAGGGCTAAGGAGGTGTAGCCATTTAGAAAATTCACAAATGGAGAAGAGAGAAGGAAACGACTGAAGAAAGAAATCTCCACCTGCTGCGAGGCTCTGATTCCCCGGGATGTTGGTCTGGCCCAGGATGTACCTGGCCAGCTGCACCTGGGACAGGGGGCATTCAGGTCCCTGTCCCTGTCCCAGCTGCACCTGGAATGGCTCTGGCCGGCCCTCCAGACACACTGTGCCCACGCGTCCCCATGACTCCTGTGCTCCTGCTGGTCTTGACACATAGGATGGTAATGTTTTCAGCTAAAAAAGCACCTCGCTGGAGGCAGACTTGGTGTTCCCTCCTCTGTCCCCTGATCTCACTCACCCTCTAAATATATGTGCCATCCAAGCCGCTGACTGGCCTGGTTCTCGGCACCTCTGCAGTGTCCTAACTTTCTCATCCCTCTGCTCTGGATCATGGAGCCTAGGAACAGAGGTCTTTCTTATTCTTGGGGTCCCCAGGGCACGGCACAAGAGAAGCCCTCCCTCACTGGGGTGGTCCATGGGCTCTTGGTGTCTGAGGATGGACTGTGCCGGCCTTGCTTGCTCAGACAGCTCACTGAGGCTCAGGGCTGGCTCAGAAATGCCTCACCTAAGTCCTCCGCATCTGTCCACGTGTAAGGGCTCAGATTCGTACCATTGGTGACTTCTTCCTGGACAGAGGCACCCCCACAGCTGTGTCCCTACTGTGTATCCATCCTTTGCCTTTCTGGCTCCTGGCTCTGAACAGACCAACTCACCCATCCCAGGTTCTGGGAGGGGAGCCCCTCACCCTTACAGAGCCTCCATCATGCAAGAAAGGAAGTGGAGGCCAGGTACGGTGGCTCACACCTGTAATCCTAGCACTCTGGGAGGCCCAGGTAGGTGGATTACCTGAGTTCAGGAGTTTGAGGCCGGCCTGAGCGAGAGTGAGATCCTGTCTCTACTGAAAATAGAAAACTCAGCTGGTCATGGTAGTATGCACCTGTAGTCCCAGTGACTTGGGCAGCTGAGGCAGGAGGATCCCTTGAGCTCAGGAGTTTGAGGTTGCTGTGAGCTATCATGACACTACTGTATTCTAGTTGGGGCGAGAGAGCAATACTCTGCTTCAAAAAAAAAGGAAAAAAAAGGTAAGTGGGGAACCAACAACTCATCCAAGATGCTCATTTGAATAGCCCAAGCTGAAATCTGAGACTCCTGGACCCAGCGTTCATTTGTACTATACAGGAGACTAAACACCAGACCGAGCCAAGGCCTCAACCCCAGAAAATCCTGACTCCTCCTGCCCACAGACAGGTGTCTGGGCAGCTTTGTTAGAGACTCATTTCCACTCCTGGCCCCTTCCCTGGGAGCAGCCCCGGAGCCTGCCAGGCGCCTCTGCCCTCCTGGCTGGGTCTGGATGTCTTCCTGCCCCATGACACTCCAGGGTGCTGTATCTCCCCTACAGGGACAGCCAAGTTGAGGTACACAAGGTGGGCGGGGCCCCTAGCAGCAGGATATACCTCCCCTCGTGGAGCAGTATAGAAGGCACTGGATGCTACCGGGAAAAGCTTGGACTCACAAAGGCTGGGCTGCAGTGAGGCATGCACACCCTTGCCTGGGTAAACTCCAATTTGCAGGAGACACAGGCTAGGCTGGGGTTGCAGGGGTCCCTGGCATCACTGCCCCTCCTCTGACTTCCTCCTGGGATCTCACAAACAAGCCCCCATCCCCCGCCAGGATCCTGGGGCTCCAGGGGCCACAGGCCAGCTGCCCCTACTTGGCGTGAGTCATGGACGCTCTTCACCCAGTGTGGATTCCTTCCTGTTCAGTGCAGACCGGGGCTGGGTTCCCACTCACCTCTCCCGCAGGGGTGGGGCAGGATCACACCTTCTCTTCTCTCCTCACTAATAACCATGACAAATAATAATAGTAATAGCAGTGAACACAACCTAGGTCCCTGACTGCAGCTTCACCCCAACTCACAGGTGAGGGAATGAATGTAGATGGTGGGGCAGTGACTTGCTCGGGTTGTGTGGAGTGTGGAGGGGCTGGAGGGGCCAATGAAGGGCCTTCAGCTGGACCCGAACTGCCCATACCCCTTAGGCTTCCTCTGTCATCTCTCATCCACCACCCCCACCCTGCTCCTTGGCTATATATCCCTACCTGTCCACACGGTTCTCAGAATGGGGCCCAGGTCTACACTGAGGTCTCTTTTCCCCTACTGAAATAATCTTGAATAAAATCTGTTTTTACGGGTGGCACCTGTAGCTCAGTGGGTAGGGCGCTGGTTACATACACTGAGGCTGGCCGGTTCGAACCCGGCCCCGGCCAGCAAAAACAATGACAACTGCGACAAAAGAAACATAGCCAGGCGTTGTGGTGGGCACCTGTAGTCCCAGCTACTTGGGAGGCTGAGGCAGGAGAACTGCTTGAGCCCAGGAGTTTGAGGTTGCTGTGAGCTGTGACACCATGGTACTCTACCCAGGGTGACAGCTTGAAACTCTGTCTAAAAAAAAAAAAAAAAAATCTGTTTTTACCTTCTGCTCTGGTTTTCCTTTGATACTCACTGCCTTCCTCCTCCTCAGGATACAGCAGGGCATTCAGCCAGCATCCCCAGAGTGCCCAAGAGTAAAGCACGGCTTGTGTACATTAAAAAAAAAAAAAAAGAAACGAAACTTTGCTGTGCACGGTGGTTCACACCTATAATCCTAGCACTCTGGGAGGCTGAGGTGGACTGCCTAAGCTCACAAGTTCAAGATCAACCTGAACAAGGGCAAGATCCCATCTATAGGAAAATTAGCAGGGTGTTGTGGTAGGCACCTGTTGCCCCAGCTACTTGGGAAGCTGAGGCAAGAGGATTGCTTGAGCCCAGGAGTTTGAGGTTGCTGTGAGCTAATATGCCACAGTACTCTATGCAGGGAAACAGAGTCGGTCTCAAAAAAAGAAAAAGAACAAAACCTACAAAAAAACAAGTAAATAGCCTTTGTTTATCCAGCAGCATTGTGGCAAAGGATTTTAAAAGAGTGCGTGAGGGCTTGGCGCCTATGGCTCAAGCAGCTAAGGCGCTAGCCACATACACCTGAGCTGGCTGGTTCGAATCCAGCCCAGGCCCACCAAACAACAATGACGGCTGCAACCAAAAAATGGCCGGGCGTTGTGGCGGGTGCCTGTAGTCCCAGCTACTTGGGAGGTGGAGGCAGGAGAATCGCTTGAGCCCAGGAGTTGGAGGTTGCTGTGAGATGTGATCCCACGGCACTCTATCCAGGGTGACAGCTTGAGGCTCTGTCTTAAAAAAAAAAAAGAGTGCTTGAAATGATAAAAGGAGAAGAGGAGAATCAATTCTTTACTCTTTTCCACTAAGACCTCCAGTCAGCTGGCGCTAAGAGTCAGAAGCCGGCTCGGCGCCTGTGGCTCAACAGGCTAAGGTGCCAGCCGCGTACACCTGAGCTGGCGGGTTCAAATCCAGCCCGGGTCCGCCAAACAATGACGGCTGCAACCAAAAAAAAATGGCTGGGCGTTGTGGCGGACGCCTGTAGTCCCAGCTACTTGGGAGGCGGAGGCAGGAGACTCGCTTGAGCCCAGGAATTGGAGGTTGCTGTGAGATGTGATGCTACGGTACTCTATCCAGGGTGACAGCTTGAGGCTCTGTCTCAAAAAAAAAAAAAAGTCAGAGGCCAAGGTTCAAACCCAACCACTTCCAGGATTCCAGTAGTTGAAGATTTGGGTCAAAAGTTGGTGGAATAGGAATTTCCCTTCACCTAGTTTGATGAGCTGAACGAAGGAGCTGGGCACCCAGCCTGTGGGGCAGGGGCTTGGGTAAGGACCCCCCTCCCTTGCTGGTAGTGGAACAAAGAGGGAGCTGGGAAGAGGACTACAGCGGCAGGCCTGGCTCTGCTCTCTGCTCCCTCCACCTCCCTGGGTACCCGGGCACCTTGTGAGCAGGTTAGGAAAGGTCTCCTCAATGTCAAATGAGCTCTCAGAGATCTGTGAGAAGGACCCAATGAGAACGCAAATGCACAAAAGGGCCCCAGTCATGACCGTCACCCAGACCATGGCTGTCACTGGACAGATGCTGAAGTACAATTTCTAAAGGAGACCAGCACGAGGGCCTCCATGAGGAGCGAGCAATCCATCTGCGTGGAACACGCTAGGGCCATGAGGTTCTTCTTTTTTATTTTTTCTGAGACAGAGTCTTACTCTGTGGCCCTACTAGTGCCCTGGCACCATTATAGCTCACGGCAACCTCAGTTTCTTGGGCTCAAGAGATCCTCTTGCTTCAGCCTCCTGAGTAGCTGGGACTACAGGAGCCCAACACCCAGCTAGTGTTTCTATTTTTAGTAGAGGGGTCTCGCTGGCTCAGGCTGGTCTCCAACTCCTGAGCTCGAAGGATCCTCCTGCCTGAGCTCCCTGAGCAGCTAGGACTTCAGGTGCACACTGAGGACCATGTCTGCTTTTAGACCTGGTCTCAAGGGTACAGAGAATGGGAGCCCAGGCAGCCCTGAGCCCCTGGGTCCCTCACATGCTCCTGACGTGGAGACCAGGCAGCAGTGTGCCCCGAGAACCAGCCGGCCAGGGGTAGAGGCCGCTCTTGGCAAGGAGAGGAGAGTGTGGCCCTCTCGGCAAAGGTGACGCACGACGCGAGGAAATGACCCTCTTCCTGCCCTTCCTCGGTATTTCGCCCCAAGAGGACTCCTTGCCTTTAGGGATGGAGGTGGCGCTTCTCGGTGAGTCCTGTGCTCTCACCGGTACCTCAAAGTCAAAACCCCTCCTCTCTGGAGACCTCAGGTGACCATGGAAGGTCCTGGGAGGGGGAGGCACTGCTTAGCTGTGTCTAATGAGACTCCCTGTGAGGATGATCCCAGGGCCCTTCCCAGCCACTCTGAGGAGCTGTGTAGCTAGGACCACGAGAAACACAGGCAGGGGCGCCAGCGCCTGTCTGCCAACCGCGGCTGAGCTCTCCAGGGCTGGACAACCGCCAAGGACCGAGGGCTCCAGCACTTCTACTTGAGAACCAGGGACGCTTGCTGGTCCCTACAGATACATTCTCCAGCCTACCTGGGGGCCTCTGAACCAACTCTGGGAGAGCAGCACGCCCTGTTCAGGGATACGGCTGTACACCCTACAGACTGGGGCTAGACCCCAGGAAGCGGAGGTCAAGTGGGCGGGAAGAGGTGGCCCAGGAATGGCCAATTTCTACTCACGCCACCACCTAGCTCGTCTGCTTTGGGTTCTCCTGAGGCCCCAGCTGGAGAAACGAGCTGGGGATAGCACAGGACATCACAGACAGACAGACAGACAGGCAGCCTGTCTGGACTTGTGCAGGCACCAGCCCAGTCTCCCACAGTGGATGTTTCGAGTCTCAGCTGCCCACCAGCAGGCACCAGGCCAGCTCAGTGTCCCCGAGGGCCCCAGGGGAGGAGGTGGGAGGGGAAGGCAGCCTCACCTGGACCTGGCCCTTCCCCATGAGCCTGTCTGTGGTCTCGCCATCCTCCTTGCTCATCCTGGTCTTGTGGCACTTTTCGTAGCACAGCAGCCGCAGGGTCTGCGAGCCTTCCAGCTCTATCTCGAACTCCTGTGCCCCAGGAAAGAAGGAAGGTTGCGTGGAAGCCAACGGAGCTGCGGCTCCCCAACAAATGGGGGGAGCTGCCCCAGGCACACCGTCCTCACTCGGTCCTGGGCCCTCAGGGGCCTTCCCTGTGTGTGCTGCTGTCATCCTGCTGAGGCCCGGACTGGATGCTCACAGAAGCCCCGAATGCCTCAGACCTACCCTAGCTTCTCAAAGGGTGGCTCCTACATCACCGGATTCGTCAGGGGTGATTGTTAAAAATGCAGATATTTGCCTAAGCAAGTTGGCTCACACCTGTCATCCCAGCACTTTGGGAGGCTGAGGTGGGAGGATCACTTGAGCTTAGGAATTCATGAGCAGTCTGGGCAATGTAGTGAGACCCCCTTCTCTTAAAAAAAGAAAACTTAGGCTCAGCGCCTGTGGCTCAAGCAGCTAAGATGCCAGCCATATACACCTGAGCTGGCCGATTCAAATTCACCCCGGCCTGCCAAACAATAATGACGGCTACAACCAAAAAACAGCCGGGCATTGTGGCAGGTGCCTGTAGTCCCAGCTACTTGGGAGGCAGCAGAGGAATTGCTGGAGTCCAGAGTTGGAGGTTGCTGTTAGCTGTGATGCCGTGGCACTCTATCCAGGGTGACAGCTTGAGGCTCTGTTTCAAAAAAAAAAAAGAAAAGAAAAATTTGCCAGGTGTGGTGACATGTTTCTGTAGTCCCATTCTGGAGGCCGAGGCAGGAGGATCTCTTGAGTCCAGGAGTTTGAGGCTGCAGTGAGCTATGATGATGCCATTGCACTCTAGCCTGGGTGACAGAGCAAGACTCATCTTTAAAAAAAAAAAAATTTTTTTAAACGCATATGTTCTGGCCCGGTGTGGTGGCTTCCACCTGTAATCCCAGCACTCTAGGAGGCCAGGTCGGGTGGACTGCTACGAGCTCACAGGTTGTAGACCATTCTGAGCAACATTGAGACCCCATCTCTAGAACAAAACAGTCGGACCTTGTGGCGGGCGCCTGCAGTCCCAGCTACTTGGGAGGCTGAGGCAAGAGAATCGCTTGAGCCCAAGAGTTTGAGGTTGCTGTGAGCTATGACGCCACAGCACTCTACTGAGGGTGACATAATGAGACTATGTCTCAAAAAAAAAAAAAAAAAAAAGGCAGATATTCTAATGGATTCTAGACAATGATTTATCTATGTGGGTTCATTTTTATGGCTGTGAAACTAACCCATAAGATATTACAATGATAGATACACACCATTATTCATTCATCAAAACATCAAAACCCATAAAATGTGTAAGTAACACTAAGAATGAACCCCAGTGTCAGCTCTGGGAGATAATGACACGTCAGCTATAACAAATGTCCCAGTCTGGTGGGGGTGACAACAGTGGGGTGGGGGAGGGGTAAATGTGAACTCACCGCCCTTTCTGCTCAATTTTGCTGTGAACGCTAAACTGATGTCGCCCTTGGTAGAGTGCAATGGTGTCACAGCTCACAGCAACCTCCTTAAGCGAGTCTCTTGCCTCAGCCTCCCAAGTGCCTTACAGGCACTTGCCACAACGCCTGGCTATTTTTTGGTTGCCGTTGTCATTGTTTAGCAGGCCTGGCCAGGCTTGAACCCCCCCAGCCTTGGTGTATGTGGCTGGCGCCCAAGAGCTATGACTGCCAAGCCCTAAAAAGTAAATTCTATTTAAAAAAGAAAAAAGAAGGCTTGGCGCCTATGGCTCAACAGGCTAAGGCGCCAGCCACGTACACCTGAGCTGGTGGGTTCGAGTCCAGCCTGGGCCCGCCAAACAACAATGATGGCTGCAAGCAAAAAATGGCGGGGCGTTGTGGCGGGCGCCTGTAGTCCCAGCTACTTGGGAGGCAGAGGCAGGAGACTCGCTCCAGCCCAGGAATTGGAGATTGCTGTGAGCTGTGATGCCACAGCACTCTATCCAGGGTGACAGCTTGAGGCTCTGTCTCAAAAAAAAAATAAAAAGGAAAAAGAAAGTGATCGTTAGGGTTGATTCAGGAGGGAGAAGTGATCTTTAGGGCTGATTCAGGAGGGAGAGAATGCTCCCCTGGACTTGCAAGCCATCTGCTATGGGCATGTGGTCTCAACCTGCTCCTTCACTTCGATACTGTAAACTCTCAGAAAGGTTCTTGGTAGAAAAAGGGAGGAAGGTGAGAGGAGAAAAAGCTGCAGCTATTTCTGAACCTAAATGGGGTGGGGTGTGTGGTTAGTGCTGGAACACGCCAACCCCCACCCCATCATCTGCAGCACAGTGGCGCCAGGTGACTTTCTGCTACCAAACCCTTCACACCTTTGTGCTTTCCTGTTGCTTCCTCCTACAAACAGCCTAGAAACCCTCCCTTGATGCCTCTGCTGGATCAGGGCCCTCTTTTTCCTTTAATTAAATCATAACTTTGTACACTGATGCATTTATGGGGTTCAGTGTACTGCTTTGATAGACAATATGAAATGTTTACATCAGCGGTTCTCAACCTGTGGGTCACGGACCCCCTTTTTCCATTTGTAACAATGCGGCAATTAGGAAGGTTGAGAACCACTGGCTTACAATGAACTAAGTAGCACATCTATCACAATTATACTCACTTCTTAATAGTTTTGAAATGTACCATTGCATCATGCACTGGTGAGGTCCCCCCAAATACCCTCCCCTCCTCTTCCCTTCTACTTTTCTTTTTTTTCTGAGACAGAGCCTCAAGCTGTCACCCTGGATAGAGTGCTGTAGCATCACAGCTCACGACAACCTCCAATTCCTGGGCTCAAGCTAGTCTCCTGCCTCCGCCTCCCAAGTAGCTGGGACTACAGGCGCCCGCCACAACGCCCGGCCATTTTTTGGTTGCAGCCATCGTTGTTTGGCGGGCCCAGGCTGGATTTGAACCCACCAGCTCAGGTGCACGTGGCTGGCGCCTTAGCCCGTTGAGCCACAGGCGCCGAGCCTTCCCTTCTACTTTCTGGACTATAGTTAGGTTTTGCCATTCAATGAATGTGTAAGTGATTATATATTGATCTCATAGTAGTATTGAGTACACTGGATACTTTTTTTTCCATTCTTGAGATACTTTACTAAGAAGAATTATGTTTCAGCTCCATCCAGGTAAACATAAAAGATGTGAAGTCTCCACCTTCTTTGTGGCTGCATAGTATTCCATGGTGTACATATACCACAATTTGTTAATCCCTTCATGGGTTGATGGGTACTTGGGCTGTTTCCATGTCTTAGCTATTATGAATTGGGCTGCAATAAACATTCTGGTGCAGATGTCTTTTGTTGTAAAATGATTTTTGATCATCTGGGTATATACCTAATAGAGGAATCCCAGGACTGAACGGTAGGTCTACTTTCAGTTCCTTGAGTGTTCTCCAAACTTCTTTCCAAAAAGGTCGTATTAACTTGCAAATTCCCACCAGTAGTGTAGAATCATTCCCTTCTCCGCATCCACGCCAACATCTGTAGTTCTGGGATTTTGTGATGTGGGCTAATCTTACTGGAGTTAGATGCTATCTCAAAGTGGTTTTGCATTTCTCTGATGATTAAGGATGACGAGCATTTTTTCATGTTTGTAGGTTATGTGCCTGTCTTCATCAGAGAAGTTTCTGTTCAAGTTTCTTGCCCACATAGAAATGGGGTTATTTGTTCTTTTCTTATTGATTAGTTTGAGTTCTCTGTAGATTCTAGTTATCAGACCTTTGTTGGAAGCATAACCTGCAGAAATCTTCTCCCATACTGAAGGTTGTCTGTTTGCTTTACCTACTGTGCTCTTGACTGTGCAAAAGCTTTTTAGTTTCATCAGATCCCAGTAATGTATTTTTGATGTTGCTTCAATTGCCCGGGGTGGGGGTGGGGGTGGTGGGGTGGTGTGTTCCTATTTATAAAATATTCTCCCAGGCTAATTTCTTCAAGTGTTTTCTCTTCTAGCATTTTTATAGTTTCATGTCTTAAGTTTAAATCTTTTAACCAGTGAGAATCAATGTTTGTTAATGGTGATAGGTGGGGGTCCAGTTTCAGTCTTCTACAGGTCGCCAGCCAGTTTACCCAGCACTATTAGTTAAATAGGGAGCCTTTCCCCCACTGAGTATTTTTGATAGGCTTGTCGAAGATCAAATAATGATTACTAGATCAAATGATCTCTTGGTTCTCTATTCTGTTCCATAAATCTACCTCCCTGTTTTTGTGCCAGTACCATGCTGTTTTGATCTGGTAACGTGACACCTCCTGATTTGTTCTTATTTCTGAGTCATGTATTTGCTATTCCAGATTTTTTCTGACTCCATATAAAACGAAGTACTATTTTTTCAAGTTCTTTAAAGTATGACAATGGTAGTTTAGTAGGAATTACATTAAATCTGTAGATTGCTTTGGGTAGTATGGACATTTTAACAATGTTGATTCTTCCCAGTCATGAGCATGGTATGTTTTTCCATTTGTTAACATCTTCAGCTATTTCTTTGTTCTCAGAGTTTCATAGTTCTCTTTACAGAGATCTTTCACGTTCTTTGTCAGGTGAATTCCCAGATATTTCATCTTCTTTGGCACTATTGTAAAAGGAATAGAGTCCTTGACTATATCTTCAGCTTGACTATTGTTGACATATATAAAAGCTACTGATTTTGTAAGTGTTGATTTTGTATCCTGAGACGCTGCTGTATTCCTTGATCACTTCTAAGAGTTTTAAAGTTGAGTCCCTGAGATTTTCCAGGTATAGGATCATATCATCAGTGAAGACTGAGAGTTTGATCTCCTCTGACCCTATTTGGATACCCTTGATTGCCTTCTCTTGCCTGACTGCGATGACTAAGACTTCCATTACTATGTGGAATAGCAGTGGAGATAGTGGGCATCCTTGCCTCGTTCCTGATTTTGAATGGAAATGTTTTCAATTTTACACCATTCAATATGATATTAGCTGAGGGTTTGCTGTAGACGGCCTCTATCAGTTTAAGAAATGTCCCTTCTATGCCTAATTTCTTTTTTTTTTTGAGACAGAGCCTCAAGCTGTCACCCTGGATAGAGTGTTGTGGCATCACAGCTCACAGCAATCTCCAATTCCTGGGCTCAAGTGAGTCTCTTGCCTCCACCTCCCAAGTCGCTGGGACTATAGGCACCCGCCACAACACCCGGCCATTTTTTTTTTTTGGTTGCAGCCATCATTGTTGTTTGGTGGGCCTGGGCTGGATTCAAATCCGCCAGCTTAGGTGTACGTGGCTGGTGCCTTAGCCTGTTGAGCCACAGGCACCGAGCCTATGCCTAATTTCTTGAGTGTACAGCAAGCCCCATCGCTGGCTCCACTGGCCTCACGACCCTGGCGGCTCCTGGTTTTTCCCTCTGCAGAGGAGACGCGAGGGGGGCAGCTCTCTGCAGCTGGGCTGCTGTCAAGAACAAAGCCGCCGAGGGCCGTGGCTGCTACAGACACTGGGAAATGGCATCTCTCAAAGATCTGGGGACATAATCAATACTGGCCTCTCTGCAGTAATCCCCCCTCTCCTGAAGGCTCAAGGCCAAATGGCTAAGGGACTTACACAACAGCTCTCTAAGGTGGGGGAAGGCAGAGGGACAAATTCTATAAATCCAGCAGCCTGAGTCAAGAGGCAATTAAACAGGAACCTTCAGAGGAGCAAGGGGGGAGGGGGGCAGAGTGGGGCTGCATTCCTCACCCAGCCCCCACAGGCAGAGCCCGGGCTTCCGGAAATCCAGAGGGTCACTGCCAGCTAATTCCAACTTAGCTGGAAAAACACTATGGAAACCTACCAAGTAAACACAGAGTGCTAACAAAGGCAGAACAAAAAGCCCTTTTAAGTCTCTTTCCAAACACTTCTTCTCCAGTAACAGGCTGCTTCTTTGTGGGGTGGGGTGGGTGGGTGAGATTCTTAGGAGCACAGAGATAACATCTTGGATGCGTCCCTCCCACAGGAGATTCCTGGAATGCTGGCAGTGTTAGGGGGAAGCCCTTAGGGAGGTCCTGGGGGGTTAGACGCTCTGGGAAAACCTGTGGCCAGGAGACTTCTCACCTCATTCCAGTTGGGCTCGGCTGTGTCCCTGTAGACTCTGGTCTTTGCTTTGTTCACAAAATACCCAAAGGAGTCCACCTCCAGAGTGCAATACAGATCTGTGGGAAAGGGACACGCCGTGTGCTAAGAGCAGGTGTTGTTTAGGAAATAAAAAAGTCTAAACTTTACTTTTTAAAAATAAAATGCCAAACCAGCATCCGACACGATCCCAGAACCTCATGCCATGTCCTCTCCACACCCCATGGAGTTTCTGCGGGTACAGGTGGGAAACGTGACCTCTCAGAACATGTGCTCACTTGGCCACTCAGCAGAGCCCAGCTCACACCCCAACAGCAAGAAGGGCCCTGTGCTGAGTGGGACAGACAGAGGGGTGAACATCCATCATCGCCACCCAGGGGGGCACCCACGCAGCAAGGCCACGGCTGAGGCCAGCTGTCCTGGGGGAACGTGGGCTGCAGGATGCTCCTACAACCTGAGCAGACCCTGTTATGAATATGGTCAGGCACAGGGTTTGGGCAAAGGGGACTCCAGGCCAGTGTGGGGCACAGGAGGCAGCTCAGTGCAGGGAAGGTGCAGTCTGGATGGGGAAGATGGGGTTGTGACAGGGTGGGGTGTGCATTTTAGAAATATCACCTGAGGGACTTAGGCCTGATAGCAGGATGGTGGCGAAAGGAAGGTGGCCAGAGATGGTCAAGGAGCTCCCCCGACAGGCAGATGGGCAGGTGGTAGTTTCTAGCTCGACTTTAGGGGTGAATGGTGGTGCCCCTCAAGAGGTAGAACATGAGGGGGACAAGTTTGAGGGCTTGAAATGATAGGCTCCTTCTGGATATGCAACGCGTAAGAGTGTGGGGCTTTGGCTTGGCACCTGTGGCTCAACAGGCTAAGGCGCCAGCCATGTACACCTGAGCTGGCGGGTTCAAATCCAGCCTGGGCCCGCCAAACAGCAATGACGGCTGCAACCAAAAAAAAATGGCCAGGCGTTGTGGCAGATGCCTGTAGTCCCAGCTACTTGGGAGGCAGAGGCAAGAGACTCGCTTGACCCCAGGAATTGGAGGCTGCTGTGCGCTGTGATGCCACAGCACTCTATCCAGGGTGACAGCTTGAGGCTCTGTCTCAAAAAAAAAAAAAAAAAAAAAAAAAGAGTGTGGGGCTTTGAGGAGACAGGTGGAAAGGTAACAGCAGACCAGGTGAGAAAAGCTGGGGACTGAGAGGCAGTCCTGGGTGTCACCTGGGTTGCTGACTGACAGGACAGGGCAGAGGTGCAGCGAGGGAGAAAGGTCTGGGTAGAATCCGGGAAACACCAACATTTGCAGGGCAGCCAGAGAGGGGGCCCAGGGAACAATGGAGGCATCGGCTGCATACCACACAACTCTCCTATATTGCAAGGACAGTCTGAGGATGTTTAGTAAATTTAAACACTAGTGCACCTATCGTCCGGGGGCACTGCCCTCACCTCAAAGGTCCTGTTGGGTTCTTGTGCAAGCAATCCTCACTCACACTCTTGTCCCCAACAATCACCAGTTGGCTTTCTGTCTCCCTATTTAGCCTCTTCTAGAAATGTCTCCGGCAGCACACCTGTCGTGTAACCAGGCTGCACTGTTCTGACAGCTTGAATAGCAGGGAGAGACTCCTCTGCTTTGGAGGCGAAGGAGGAAAAGGGTAATATCCACTCAGCTGGACAGAACAGCCAGATCTGCTCTGCTGATAGGGACAAGGTGCGCTGCCCACAGCCTTCCTGGCCTGGAAGCCAGGCTCCTGGGAACCCCATAGCTACCTGGATCCTGTTTTCTATTTAACTCCAACCCCTGCAATGACATAACCTGCCTGCAGGGGGCAGCCTGCCTGCTTGCAGGATCTGAGACAGGTGCAGGTAAGGGCAGGAGTCCCCTCTGGGGAAACTACCCACTCCAGAGGGCATCCGCTAGCAGCCAGCAGTCCACAAAGGCAGCCTCCGTAGTCATCCAAACAACTTCCCTGACTCCCCACATCCAGCCTGATTAGTCCTTCCTAGGTAGGGACTCCGGATTAGCAGCCGCCTCCTTCCTTCCTGACTAGCCACTTACTTGAACTCTGCTTAAATCCGGTGGCTGAGTGAACGATGACATTCAGGAAGCCGTAGAGCCCAGAAGATTCATCATCTATATAAGAGACCAAAGTGGTGAGCTTCTGTCCTCCTGGGAAAAGGAGGCAGGCGACAGGCTGGCTGTGCTTCACCATCAGCCATTGCATGGACACCACGTGGCTACCAACTGCCCAGTGTGGCGATGTGGTGTCTCAGAACAAAGCAGGGCCATGGAAGACCTCAGTATCTGTTTAGCAGGGCTCCCAACACAGGCAAACCGCTAACTACGACCAAGTATATTAAGGCTCCAAAGGAAGAAGTGGAGGTCGGGATGAGGAGAGATGTGCTCGGGGGGTGTGGGCATGTACCTGTGAGCATAACTGAGCATATGTGCACGTGTGCAGCAGTGAATGCAAAACTCAGCCTGATCAAAAGCATGGGCTGGCAAGGAGCTGAATGAGGAGGGCCGGGAGGATGGGAGGAGGGCTGGATCCACAGCACAGGGGGTCTGAGGAGCATCTATCCCAGGGGACAGAGGCCATGTGCCTCCTCAACCACCCAGCAGCAGCTTCCTGGCGAGGGACGGCTCCTGCCCAGCCCTGTCCACTCCTGGGAGCAGACGAGAAGCCCTGACAAGCACACATCCTCCTTCTGAACCGAAGTCCTCCTGCCCCAAGGACAGTGCTGAAGGGAGGGCAGAGGCAGCCCTCGGGCCAGTGGCCACCCTCTTTCCCAGTGGCTCTGTGTGCAAAGGGCCATCCCACCTTCTTTGTTGATGGTCAGTGGAATGTTGTGAACGGTCTGAAGCTTGACACACGAGTTGGTCAACATCTGCAGTTCCACGGACGTCAGGGAGAAGCTTTTGAAACCTGTGGCAGGAGAAGAGTGTCCTGGAGGGCCAGTCTGCACCACTCTCCCTGAACCACCCTGTGGCAGGGGCCTGGCGGGGCCTGGCACTTGCTGGCTCGGGGCGGGGGTGTGTGACAGGCTCCCAGGTGCAGTCCTGGGCTAACTACAGGGTAAGCCCCCAAGAGCCAGGCCTAGAGGAACCTTAGCATGACACAAACACAAGCCACGTGCCGTACAAGCACAGCCATGAGGCAGGGATTTGAGTACGAGGCTGGCCCGGGTCCACTTCCCTATGTGGTCTCCCAGAAGCATGGCTCTGCCCCCTACTCTGCTAATGCACGTCCCTACTTCTCCGCTAGGTGAGGAAAGGGATTTATTCCTGGAGACAAGGTTTCACTGAGCAGGGAATGGAGGCTGCCACTCTGGCAGGGCTACAGGAGCCCCATCCCTGCAGGCCACAGGGAGCCAAGGGGCCCCATCCCTGCAGGCCAGATGGGAGCCAAGGTGTGGCTCTGCACAGGGTGAGTGACGCAAGCCCGAGGATGGGAGCCTAGGCCACGTTAGAGGCATGTGGAGCCCCTGCTCCCACGGCTGTGGCAGGCCGAGGCCACCTGGGACACAGTGCTCAACCTGGCTCCCAAGCAAGAGGGACAGTGACACACAGACGTTACTGGGAACCAGTCCCAGCAAGGATGGCTTGTGAATCCCACCCAATCCCTGGTGCTGGGGTGCTGAGGAGGCAACAGGGTCTGTCTTCACACCCTGAACACTGCCAGGGGGCCAGAGAAGGAAAGAGCGCAGAGGAGGGGCTGCCCAAGGGGGAGTGGGAGACCTGTCCTGGGAGCAGGCAGTGCCCACCAATTGGGGGGAAGATGAGGGCCCAAAGGGATGGGCAGAGGGCACCAGAAAGGCCTGGAGGAGCTTCCCAGGGGAGATCAGAGTGGGAATGAATGAGCAGGGGATGGGGGTGGTGGGACAGGTGGAGGAATAGAGGGTTAGGGGCCTAGCAGGATAGCTCCAGTTTCGTTTCTTTTCTTTCTTTCTTTTTCTTTACTTGAGACAGAGCCTCACTCTGTCACCCTGGGTAGAGTGCCGTGGCATCACAGCTCACAGCAACCTCAAACTCCTGGGCTTAAGTGATTCTCTTGCCTCAGCCTCCCAAGTAGCTGGGACTACAGGCGCCTGACATAACCCCCAGCTATTTTTGAGGTGTAGTGGTCGTTGTTTGGCAGGCCTAGGCTGGGTTCAAACCCACCAGCTCTGGTGTATGTGGCTGGCACCCTAGCCGTTGAGCTACAGGTGCCGTGGCTTTTTTTAAGATAGAATCTCACTCTATCACCCTGGGTAGAGTGCCGTGGCGTCACAGCTCACAGCAAACTCAAACTCCTGGGCTTAGGTGATTCTCTTGCCTCAGTCTCCTGAGTAGCTGGAACTACAGGCACCCACCACAATGCCTGGCTATTTTTTGTTGCAGGTTGGGTGGGGCCAGGTTCAAATTGGCCACCCTCGGTCTATGGGGCTGGTGCCTTACTCACTGAGCCACAGGTGCCACCCAATTTTTCTATTTTTAGTAGAGTGCTCAGGCTCTCTTTTAGTAGAGCAAGGCTCACTCTTGCTCAGACTAGTCTTGAACTGCTGAGCTCAAGCAATCCACTGCCTCAGCCTCCCAGAGTGCTAGGGTTACCTGTGTGAGCCACAGCACCCAGCCCAATTTCTTTTCTTTTTTTTTTTTCTTTTGAGACAGAGCCTCAAGCTGTCACCCTGGATAGAGTGCTATGGCATCACAGCTCACAGCAACCTCCAATTCCTGGGCTCAAGCAGTCTCCTGCCTCCGCCTCCCAAGTACCTGGGACTGCAGGCGCCCGCCACAACGCCCGGCCATCTTTTGGTTGCAGCCATCATTGTTGTTTGGCGGGCCGGGCTGGATTCGAACCCGCCAGCTCAGGTGTACGTGGTTGGCGCCTTAGCCCGCTGAGCCACAGGTGCCAAGCCCCCAATTTATTTTCTAAGTTAGGACTCATGTAACATGTCACTTGGATAAAGCCCCTCAAAATATAAACAAGGTGGCTCGGCGCCTGTAGCTCAACGGGCTAAGGCGCCAGCCACATAACACCTGAGCTGGCGGGTTCGAATCCAGCCCAGGCCCACCGAACAACAATGACGGCTGCAACCAAAAAATGGCTGGGCGTTGTGGCAGGTGCCTGTAGTCCCAGCTACTTGGGAGGCAGAGGCAAGAGACTCGCTTGAGCCCAGGAATTGGAGGTTGCTGTGAGCTGTGATGCCACAGCACTCTATCCAGGGTGACA
>CAUYRH010048305.1:0-12510 GCA_963574655.1 Perodicticus potto | reverse complement strand
TATAGTTTCATGTCTTAAGTTTAAATCTTTGATCCAGTGAGAGTCTATCTTAGTTAATGGTGAAAGGTGTGGGTCCAGTTTCAGTCTTCTGCAGGTCGCCAGCCAGTTCACCCAGCACCATTTGTTAAATAGGGAGTCTTTCCCCCCCCACTGAATGTTTTTAATTGGCTTGTCAAAGATCAAATAGGGGTAAGTAGCTGGGTTCATCTCTTGGTTCTCTATCCTGTTCAAAAATCTCTCTCTCTCTTTTTGTGCCAGTACCATGCTGTTTTGATCACTATAGGGTGATTCCTCCTGCTCTTTTTAATTTCTGAGTAATGTCTTGGCTATTTGAAGTATTTTCTGATTCCACAAAAAGTATTATTTTTTCGCGATCTTTAAAATACGACAATGGAGCTTTAATAGGCATTGCATTAAAATTGTATACTGCTTAGGGCAGTATGGACATTTTAACAATGTTGTTTCTTCCCAGCATGGTATGTTTCTCCGTTTGTTGACATGTTCAGCTGTTTCTTTTCTTAGAGTCTCATAGTTCTCTTTATAAAGGTCTTTCACCTCTTTTCTTAGATAAACTCCCAAGTATTTCATCTTCTTTGGTACTACGGTGAAAGGGATAGAATCCTTGACTGTTTTTTCGGCTTGAAAATTATTGGTATATATAAAGGCTAAAGATTTATGGGTGTTGATTTTGTAGCCTGAGACGCTGCTGTATTCCTTGATCACTTCTAAAAGTTTTGTAGTAGATTCTCTGGTGTTTTCCAAATATACAATCATCATCTGCAAAGAGTGAAAATTTAATCTCTTCTGATCCTATGTGAATACCGTTGATCGCCTTTTCTTCCCTAATTGCAATGGCTAAAACTTCCATTACAATGTTGAAGAGCAATGGAAACAATGGGCAACCTTGCCTAGTTCCTGATCTAAGTGGAAATGGTTTCAGTTTAACTCCATTCAATACAATATTGGCTGTGGGTTTGCTTTAGATGGCCTCTATTAGTTTAAGAACTGTCCCTTCTAGTCCAATTTTCTGAAGTGTTCATGAAGGGATGCTGGATGTTATCAAAAGCTTTTTCTGCATCAATTGAGAAAATCATGTGGTCTTTATTTTTTAATTTGTTTATGTGCTGGATTACTTTTATGGATTTACGTATATTGAACCAGCCTTGAGATCCTGAGATAAAGCCCACTTGGCCGTGGTGTATAATTTTTTGGATGTGTTGCTGGATTCTGTTTGTTAGGATCTTATTGGGTATTTTTCCATCAATATTCATTAGTGATATTGGTCTGAAGTTTTCTTTTCTTGTTGGGTCTTTTCCTGGGATCAATGTGATATTCGCTTCATAGAATGTGTTGGGTAGTATTCCATCTTTTTCTATATTTTGGAAAAGGTTGAGTAATAAATATAGGTACTAGTTCCTCTTTAAAGATTTGGTAGAACACTGACGTGAAGCCATCTGGTCCCGGGCTTTTCTTTTTAGGGAGATTTTTGTATAGTTGATGCTATTTCCCAACTTGATATTGGCCTGTTCAACATTTCCACTTCATTCTGGGTAAGTTTAGGAAGGTAGCGTGCATCCAAGTATTGGTCAATTTCCTTCAGATTTTCATATTTCTGAGAGTAAAGTTTCTTGTAATATTCATTAAGGATTTTTTGAATTTCTGAGGGGGGGGGCTGTTGTTATTTCGTCTTTACCATTTCTGATTGACAAAATTAGAGATTTTAGCCTTTTTTTCCTGATTAGGTTAGCCAAAGGTTTATCTATTGTATTGACCTTTTCAAAGAACCAACTTTTTGATTTATTGATCTGTTGTATAATTCTTTTGCTTTCAATTTCATTTAATTTGCCCTGATTTTGGTTATTTCTTTTCTTCTACTGGGTTTGGAGTTGGAATGCTCTTCCTTTTCCAGTTGCTTGAGGTGTCCCATTACGTTAACTTTCTCTCTTTCCATTCTCTTGAGGAAGGCTTGCAGTGCTATAAATTTCTCTCTTAGAACTGCCTTTGCAAGCTGAGCGCGGTGGCTCACCCCTGTAATCCCAGCACTGTGGGAGGCTGAGGCGGGAGGATTGTTTGAGCTCAGGAGTTCGAGGCTTGTCTGAGCGAGAGTGAGACCCCGACTCATGTTAAAAAAAAAAAAAAAAAAAAAACTGCCTTTGCAGTATCCCAGAGGTTCTGATAATTTGTATCTTCTTTGTCATTTTGTTCCAAGAATTTGGAGATTTCCTTCTTAATCTCGTCTCTGACCCATCTATCATTCAGCATAAGGTTATCTAGCTTCCATGTTTTTGTTTGAGTATGCAGATTTCTGTTATTATTGAGTTCAACTTTTCTTCCATGGTGGTCTGAGAAGATGCAAGGAATAATTTCTATTCTTTTAAATTTGCTGAGGTTAGACTGGTGACCTAAGACGTGATCAATTTTGGAGCATGTTCCATGGGGTGCTGAGAAGAATGTGTATTCAATTTTATTAGAATGAAATGTTCTGTAGATGTCTGTTAAATCCAGTTGTTGAATGGTTAAGTTTAAATCTAAAATTTCTTTACTTAGCTTCTTGCTGGAGGATCTATCCAACACTGCTAAAGGAGTATTAAAATCTGCAACTACTATAGGGCTGGAGGAAATCAAGTTACTCATGTCTATTAGAATTTTTCTTATAAATTGAGGTGCATTCTGGTTGGATGCATAAATTACTGGGCATCACCTGGTTTCTTACACCCTCAACGAATCCCCAACAATAAAATAAAATTAAAAAAAACAAAAACAAAAAGATACTCTCTTAGATAATCGACCTGAAATAAAATGGCAAGGTCCTGGAGAGTGAGAAGAACAAGATTCAGGGCAAAGGCTATGTGTGTTGAAGATAGCGGGCAATTGTGTTCATGAACGTTCACCATTATGAACATACTGTTCTGTACCGACATGTCCATTTGCACTTGACTCAACGGTGAGATTAGTTTAAAGTAACAATTTTAAAATTTATTTTTGCCGTAGCCTAGAAAATATTAGCATCCAAATCTTAGCCTCTATTAAAAAGATAAGGTTCCCCTCACCCTCGACACCCGAATGCTAGAGGTATTTACCTCATGGAACAAGAAATATGAAAATTAACAAAACTTTATCACACTTGTAAGCTACACTCATTTTTGGCCCTTATTTTATTTGAGCTCCTGTCTCACAGTTTTTTTAGGGTAACTAATAAGGACTCAGCAATAGCACACAAAAAAATCCTTATATAACATTGTTCATATGTTATTACTAAACTGGCATAAAATATAAAAGAAAGTTCTTTGAAATTATTATGTATTCCATATTATTTGTTTTTCTGTTACATAAATGTTATAATTTTGTTGTTAAAAATTTTTCATTTTTAAGACAGTCTCAGTCTGTCACCCTGGTAGGGTGCTGTGGTGTCAACCTAGCTCACAACCTCAAACTTTTGAGCTCAAGAGACTCTAGCCTCAGTTTCCTGAGTATCTGGGACTACAGGCATCAGTCACTAAGCCCGGCTAGTTTTTATTTTTAGTAGAGATGGGGTCTTGCCCTTGCTTAGGCTTATCTCGAACTCCAGAGTTCAAGCAATCCTCCCACCTGGGCCTCCCAGAGTGCTAGGATTACAGGTGTAAGCCACTAAGCCTAGCCATACATGTTATTATTTATTTATTTTTTATTTTTCATTTTTTTTTTTGCAGTTTTTGGCTGGGGCTGGGTTTGAACTCGCCCCCTCCAGGTTATAGGGCCGGCGCCCTACTCCTTTGAGCCATAGGCGCTGCCCATACATGTTATTATTTAAATAAAATAATGATAGGAATAGTTAACAGGGTAAATCAGTAATAATGATAGGATTAATTAACATATGTGTGATAAAAATATAAAAGTATTTTTATAGTATTTGTTCAATACAGCAATTTACTTTAACTCTTTTAAAACATAATTATAAGCTGTACCATTCATTGAAAGATACACAAATATAAGCCTTTTAAGGACTAACTGAACCAGTATTATCAATATTTATCAAAAAGTAATAGTGACGTTTCTTTCTGTGCCATGATACAGAATAATTTACTCTGTTTGCTTTTACCAATAATGCTTCAAATTCTTCTTCTCGTTATGTAGTAATGACCTGAACACAGTCACATTCACTTTGAACTGTAGCTCTGCTCTCATCAAGCCCACATTACAATCATTCCTACTCAGCAAAAACGTAGTGACATCAAACTTAATATAGTCACAACAAATATATTTCATCTAGGAATCGTTAAAATTTTATTTCTCTTCAGAGCAGCCACAGTTTTAGAGCCTTAGAGATATTAGATCCCCAAGACTGTCTACACCCTTTTCAGTTTCTGGATCATGGTGATAGACCAGTTATTTGTCAATTGGGTCCTTTGCATGTATAAATTAATTGTAGAGCCGATCATGTCTAAAATCCCAATCATTTTTAAACAGTACAAAGTACACTGGATGTCATAAGCTAACCATCTGCTCAGGAAAAACGGTTGTAAAGGCACAGAGGCAATTTGAACTTGTAAAATAGAAGCTGGATTCCAAATAAGTTAGTTTTAGTAAAAACATTGAGAAAGTTCTATTTAACTTAGCTGCCCTTTACTGGTGACCTTTTTCTTTTTTTTAGTTCTAAAGACACAAAAAAAGTCTTTTTTTGTGTTTTTATCACAATCAACACAGATTATCAAACAACTCAACTATAGTCAATTTGTCCTTTGCTGGGCCTCTAATGTTCTCTTCAAATACCATCAGATGGTTTAAGGGAGAAAGCATGTACATTTCTGTTACACCATAATTGTTTTCTCCATTCTTGGTCTCATGCTTTTCCACACTAGACAACATTCTCCTCTGGCTCTGGCCACATATTCTGAGGGTGGCGGGTTCTAACCTGGCTTCTGCCAAACTGCAACAACAAAAATACCTGGGCATTATAGCAGGCGTCTCAGCTACTCTGGAGGCTGAGGCAACAGAATTGCCTAAGCCCAAGAGCTGAAGTTGCTGTGAGCTTTGATGCCACAGTACTCTACTGAGGGCAACAAAGTTAAATGCTGTCTCTCTTTAAAAAAGAGAAGATGAGAAAAAGAAAACATTCTCCCAAGTAGTGAAAATTCATTTTACAACGGGTCAACATTTTAACAGCTTTTCAATAGCAGGCATCAATGACAACATCTCACAGGCAGGTGTCTAAGGAGCTCCTACTTCATTTCTATACAGGGAGAAATCTTACTAAGGGTTTTTGCACAATTGAGAAAACAAACTGACCAACACCTTTAATTATGAAAGTTTCATTATCAAATACCCCTTCTCACCAGTGTTGTATGCAAGGTGTGAAGGATATTTAGCAGGTGATAACTTTTCATTTTTTGGCAAAGACGTTTGTAAAGTAAATGAAATTTGTCAAAATTTATATTTGCACCCGTGACTGTGCATATAGATGAGGTAGATGAGGAAAGTCTAGTTTGTGGTTTTATATCACTAATCTTATATTTTGTGTTTCATTAAAATCTTCATGGACATCAAAAAGATGATTTGAATTCATTTTCAAATCAAAATTCCTAAGAGGGAATATTATCCTTTGTTGTCATGATTGGATTTTGTGCATAACTTCATATACTATAGAAAATGTGATTATTGGTTAAGATCTGACAGAATGGGCCATACACTGCAAGGCACCAACATGTTTGTTAGGAAAATTGCCTTATGCCCACCCAAAGGACAGCTTAATGCAATCTCTACATCAGAAAATGTATAATTATGAGTATGGTATGCCCAGTCTAGTTCAGTGACCACTGTTTTTTTGATTGAGAATTGGTGTATTCTAGTGAGATGAAAACACTTGATTGATTTAGGGCAGCAGCCACATACGCCAAAGCTGGTGAGTTTGAGCCTGGCCCAGGCCTGCTAAACAATGACAATTGCAACCCCAATATAGCCGGCTGTTGTGGCAGGTGCCTGTAGTCCCAGCTACTCGGGAGGCTGAGGCAAGAGAGTCGCTTAAGCCCAAGAGTTGGAAGTTGCTGCGAGCTGTAACGCCACGACACTCTACTGAGAGTGACATAGCAAGACTCTGTCCTCAAAAAAAAATAAATAAAAAATAAAGCCCATGGATTTTTCTTGCTGTTTCCTAAATAATAACTTCAAACTTTCTTTTGGCTCACAAGTGTAGGTGGTCTGTGGCTGGCTGTCTTCATTGTCTGCCTCGTAGAAGATGGGGGTTTCCAGGATTTTACTCGTGAATGATGTATGCAGGAATCGACTCCTATAACTTTAACAGCTGTAGAAGAACACAAGATAACAGGAAAGGGGACTTCCCAAGGTGGGGTTAGGGACGGTGAATCAGAGGGAAGAGTTTTGATCAAGACTAGATCTCCAGGAAAGAAAAGTTCCTTTTTTTAGTTAGTATGTCCCTCCCCAAAAGGGGAGCAGGACTTTCAGGCATGGTTAGGGAGGCATGAGAGAACAGCATGTCATCCCAATTGCAACTTAAAGGCTGGGAGAAAAATTTGGTAACTGGCTTTCCAGACACCCCCTGTATAGTTATGGATTTGGGAGATAAAAGACCAGGGTTAGAGAGGAGTACAGAAAACGTAGCTCCGGGATCCAAAAAAAATTTTCTCTCCTGGCGCTCCACTATAAGGCAGACCTGGGGCTCTTGAAGGGAGACGACACAAGCTGGAGCCATGAGAATTTCTCCCAGGCATCCACAGTCCAGTTTGGGCTCTGATGGGGTCCCTGTCCCAGGAGGCCTTGGCCTCCGGGGACAGGCCACCCTCCAGCGGTCACCCTTGCATTCTGGATAGGGACCAGGTGGCTTGCCCAGCCGGTGATGCTGCTGGGGGCAGTCTTTTCTGAAGTGGCCAGTCTGACCGCATTGGAAGCACTTGCTTTTAGCTCCAGTCTGACCACGTTGGAAGCATTGGAAGCACTTGCTTTTAGCTCCTCTGGTTTCCGTCTGCCCCTGAAAGTTGCTAGTTTGTTGGAGTGCCATTACTAGAGCTGTCATTCTTTTCTGTTCATTTCTCTTTTTCCTCCTTTCTCAGTTATAAAGACCATAGTGGCCATTTTAAGAAAATTCTCCAGGTTATGGTTTGGGCCTAGAGCCATTTTCTGGAGTTTTCTTTGAATGTCTGGAGCTGCTTGAGTGATAAATTTGTCTTTTAAGATAATTTGACCCTCTATGGAGTCAGGTGTCAATTGGGTTTTCTCATTGCCTCCCTATGCCTTTTTTTTTATTATTTAAATCATAGCTGCATACACTAGTGCAATCAAGGGGCACAATGTGCTGGTTTCATATACAATCTGAAATGTTTTCATCAGACTGCTCAACATAGCCCTCATGGCATTTTCTTAGAACATTTGGAAATTTAATAACTTTCTTTTTTCTACTTCATTTTTCTATTCTCTTTCTCAACAAAAATATCTATCCTAATATAGTTTATAAATGCCTTGTTTACTCCATCAAACCAGAAATAAAAAATAAATTTTATTTGCTTCGTGTAACCTAAGGTATTAAATGCTTAAAACGTGTTTCAATTACAATGGTGATGTTAAACAGTGATTACAAAAAATAAGTACATTTTCTAGTGAAATATGGAATGAGTCATGATCAGAATTTTCCTGTGTATAGATTTGGCCACTAGCATATAACCATTTTTGTTAATGAGCTTAAAAATAATTTTAAAATTTTATAAGATAAAATAAGGATTGATTGTGAGTATAATAAATACTTCATAATATGATTGTATAACATAATATAGGTGTTACCCACCAGTTCTGAGAAAGAAATCACATAAAAGTTTTGTGTGTTTTTGCTAATGTATCTTTTAAAAGCTTCCTGTTAAATTAAGAGAACTTGTGTCACTACACTGTATTATTGTTTAGAGATTACTTGCTTTCTAGGTGTAAAGGAGTTAAGCAATACACCCTTGAAAATAGCTGGGAAAAAGTTCATATTTAAATGTTTTTAAAAACTCATTTTTAGCATTTCATGTTTCTCATGGATGGTCTCCGCTTTAGTTTTACAAAATTCTCTCTAAGGCCGAGCATGCTGGCTCATGCCTGTAATCCTAGGATTCTGGGAGGCAGAGGTTTGTAGATTACTCTGAGCTAAAGTGAGATCCTGCCTCTGAAAATAGCCGGAAACCTGCAGTTCCAGCTACTCGGGAGGCTGACGTAAGAGAATCCCTTAAGCCCGGGAGTTTGAGGTTGCTGTGAGCTATGATACCACAGCACTTTACCCAGGGTGACAAAGCGAGAAAAATTCTAAGTAGTCAATAGTCAGAAAATGATAGGGGCAAGGTTATTTTTTAAAATTATCACTACCACCACCCTACACCACTGGTATATCTGAATCAGAACTTTTCAGCATAGGGAGTCAGTCTCCACCATTAATAGAAAGAAGAGGAAAACTAGTAAAGGCAGAAAGCCTTGGTTCATGGTATCTTCATTACCCATCAAAGGAAGCCTTCCCTTTGCTGGCACTAGGAGGTGTTTATATTATGGGGGAACGTGCCCATAGTGAGATTTGAAATACGGAAGGGATACGAAAAGCTGCTGTGGACACAGACCCATTCTCTAGAAAGGAATATCATAATGAGAAGGGCTGAAGATCCGAAAACTGATTTCCTTAAATTATACATTGTATACCTTAAATTTTTTTTTTTTTTGCATGCCCCAATAGGATGTGTACTGCAGGTTAAAGAGCACTAGTTTTGCAGTAACTGATAACTTGCTATAACTTTGCAGTAATTCCCAATCCCAGAGCTATTCTTACTGTGTGATCTTAGGCATCCTGCTTATTTTCCCTGAATCTGTTTTCTCATGGGTAAAACGAACACCTTACCTAGAAAATACATGGCCAGGCATTGTGGCAAGCGCCTGTAGTCCCAGCTACTTGGGAGGTGGAGGCAAGAGACTTGCTTGAGCCCAGGAATTGGCGGTTGCGGAGAGCTGTGATGCCACGGCACTCTATCTAGGGTGATACCTTGAGGCTCTGTCTCAAGAAAAAGAAAGTAGTAGTGTAAGGCACACTGCTAAATTTGTAGGGAATTTGTGAAAGCTTTCAAAAACTATATTTGAAAAGGCATTACATGAGAAAACATGCTGCCAAATCCGAAGTGTATGAAAGATTGTGTCATAAGGACTAAACAGTGGAACTAAATGTCTGTCTTCTCAACAAAGTTTTTGTTAAGGTTACAACTAAGATGGATTCCATTAAGCTAGTTATTTATTCCATTAAATCTAGTTATGTGATAGCATATTGAAAAGCAAAAAAAAAATAACAATAAGTTGAGTTTATTAATGTATAGAAAGCATGGCAGATATAATTTGTTCTGGGGAAAATGCGGGTATTCCTTCACTTTGTTTCACCAGACTATGACTAGGTGAATTGAAGAAACTGAAAAAAAATCTATCAAAAGGAGTTTGAAATTTTGTTTTGGCAGTTGATGCTACAAATAAGGTTTAACTTGCAATTTTATTAGTGATATTGATGATGACTATAATGTCGTTGAGAAAATGGCTTCTTTAGTGTCATTAAAAGACAAAGTAAATCAAGAGGTTTATACAAAGCAGTAAAAAATATGATAAAGCGATTTGTGGCACATTGTCAACGTGCCTGGTTACTGATGGTGGCTCAGCTATGGCAAGTAAAAAGAATGAGACCTGTAAAATTGTAACATGATGCAATTGCCACCCAAAACTCACATTCCATAAAGTATCATTACATAGTACATCAAGAAATTTATGTGCAAAAGCATTTTTAAAAGGATAATGTCATGCAAATTGACAAGACTGTCATAACCATCAGGGGATTTTTGTTGCTCATCAGTTTTCATTAGTTTTTGCATATTTAATGTATGGCCTAAAACAACTTTACTTCTACTAATTGTCCCTAATTATCAGAGAAATAAAAATCAAAGCCATCCTGAAATATCACCTAACCCCAGAGAGACTGGCCCACAACACAAAGCTTCAAAGCTGCGGGTGCTGGCGTGTATGTGGAGAGAATGGAACACTTACTCTGAATTTGGGACTGCAATCTAAAACCTTTTTTGAAAGAAGTATGTAGACTCCTCAAAGAACTTAAATTAGATCTCCCGTTTGATTCTGCAATTCCATTAATAGACATCTCTACCCAGAATAAAAAGATCGTTTGATCAAAAAGACGTTCGCACTAGACTATTGCTGCTCAATTTACAATTTCCAAAGGTGGAAACAGCCTAAATGCCCACCAATCCTGGAATGGTTTAGCATACCGTAGTATATGTATACCATGGAATACTTTTCAGCCACTAAAAAGGATGGTGACTTTAAATTTTTTGTATTAATCTGGATGGAGTAAAAACATATTGTTCTTAATAAAGTATCACAAGAATGGTGAAGCCAGCTCAGCCCCTATAGCACAGTAGTTACAGCACCAGCCACATGCACCAAGGGTGGCTAGATCAAACCCGGCCAGGGCCAGGTAAACAACAAAGACAATTGTTACTAAAAAAAAGATAGCTGGGCATTGTGACAGGCACCTGTAGTCCCAGCTACTTGGGAGTCTGAAGAAAGAGAATCACTTAAGCCCAAGAGTTTGAGGTTGCTATGAGCTGTAACTCCAAAGCAGTCTACCCAGAGTGACAGCTTGAAACTGTCTCAAAAAAAAAAAAAAAAGCAAGAATCCAATGTACTCAGTTTTGATAAGAGGCCAAATTATTGTAGGACACAGTGGGTGGGAAAGGTGGGAGCAGAGAGAAAGAAGGAAGTGGTGGGTCACGGTGTGTAACACACCTCTTGAGGGTAGGACACAGTTATAAGGGGGACTTTTACTTAACAAATGCAAGCAGTGTAACCTTGTTCTTTGCACCCTCAATGATTTCCCAGCAATAATAAATAAACAAATCAATATTAAAACCAAGAAAAAATGTTGAACACTCCTGCTTTAGAGGTGCTCTGTCACTTAGACTGTGTATTCAAAGAACAGAAGGTTCTGGTTGGTTAAACATTAAAATTACCCTCTTACAAAACTATTAATATTAATTCCCCAACCACTAGATGACCTGGCATTAGGCATGAAGTATTTGATTTAAGGTGGGGCCACACGTGCATTCAATAGTTAGAAAATGTTATCCAAAGTTTCTTAGATAATGAATCAAAGGATTTGTAAGAATAAAGCACCACTCTTCAGAAAGGGAAATAGATTCTGCAGAGAGTTTGAATGTGATAGTGAAATTTCTCAGCCAGCCCCAAATCACTTTCCCTCCCTGTAGTGGTTTTTGAAAATCCTTTGTATACTCTTTTCTTCATGAAGCTATTCACTCATACGTATTTCTGCACAGGTTATACTAACCTCTAAACAAGAGAGCACCTTGCGCTCCAATCAGCAAGGGTGAAAAACAATAGACTCAAAACCATAGGGACTTAAAGGGGGATTTATCATGTCTGTGACTAGCTGAAAACATTTCACAGTCTTTCTGTAGGAGGTTACTATAGATTGTCTACACATTTGCCAAAAAGAATACGGGAGAAAGAGAGCAATGTCAGAGCCTATGTTCAAAATAACTATCTGTTGCTATCGGTAACTAAGACTCACAGTAAACTGAACTGTATGAATCTATGCCTCTTTTTGATTTTCAGATCGCTGAAATTTTTAGAAAAAGACCTCAGTTTATTTTTGGTTTTTACGGTTGAAATATTTCTCAGAAGGTCAGTAGGGCTTGGGAAGGTTTATGTGTCATATTTAGATTATTAAGGCTATGTTTCAGATAAGAATATGTGGGTCTTATCCGAAAATGAAATAAAAAATAAATTGGAAGATAATTAGGGTATCAGCTGCTGACCCAAACACTTGCATGTCAAAGTCATCACCACAGATCCTCTCCAGGACTGCTCGCGCTCAAACGCTGTAGACCTTGCCAGTGTTTTTTAATAATATTTTTGGTTTTTCTCTCAGTCTTGACCTTGTGCTCACTCTTTGGACCTGATGAATGAATTTGGCTAACTGCAATACATGTTGGCAATTTTGAAGTTTCAAAAAACAATATTCAACCCAAACCTAAACCAAAAAGGGAAAGCGTCAGCTAATGTAACCGGGAAGTTTGAACGTTCACATCGTCTAGCAAGGGCTCAGATGGTATCGCCAAGACCGATTTTCTCTCTGCCCTAGGACTCAAATTCATCCCCACTGATTTCATTCTCAGAGTGTTTTTCTTCCCATGGTGTCGAAATTGCTGCTACCTGCAGTGGGAATAACGTCTTTCTAGGTTCACATCTAGCAGAATACAGATGTCCTTGACTCAAAATTCTTAAGAAAAGTACAAAATTCGAAGATGGCAGCCGAGTAACAGCTTCCTTGCAGCTGGGCACGGTGAGACTGGGGAGAGAGGACTTCAGGCATCTCTGGCAGGTGGGATCTACCCAGGAACTTCCCCTTGGGGACACAGGGAGACAGCGTGAGGCCTCTGGACACCCTGAGGAAGGCAAAAGCGGCAGAGACTGGGCAAGTGGTTGCGTCTGTTCTTT
>CAUYRH010048303.1:0-22065 GCA_963574655.1 Perodicticus potto | reverse complement strand
CTGCAACCAAAAAATGGCCGGGCGTTGTGGCGGGCGCCTGCAGTCCCAGCTACTTGGGAGGCGGAGGCAGGAGACTCGCTTGAGCCCAGGAATTGGAGGTTGCTGTGAGCTGTGATGCCACAGCACTCTATCCAGGGTGACACCTTGAGACTCTGTCTCAAAAAAAAGAAAAGTTAAAAAGAAAAACAGTTAAAAGAATGATTAGCCATTTCCATCTCCTAGATTCTATCATTCTTCACATTTTTGATACATGTATGTAAGTGCATATATGTTTTTGTGTTTGCTGAATCTTTGGAATGTTCGTCAATGTAACATGTCACCTCTAACCACCTCAGTGTGCATCGCCAAGCCCCATAGGACCCTGCAAGGTAGGATAGTGATTGGCATTACATTACATTACATGTGGACGATTTAAATGTAAGAACTCAAGATTTGAAGAAGGGAAACTACTCACACAGAATCATGAAAAGTTAGTGATGGAACTGAGGTTTGAACACAGGTTTGTATCCTGTCTTCTCTTTGAGTGACTTTTGGGCTCAGAATTATTGAAACTCCAGCGTGGCATGCCTCTAGCTTTGGATGTTTTCCTATGAGAAAATGTAAAGCATATCAGGGAGACAAAATTTCATCTTAACAATATCTCCTATGGTCAAACCTACTGCTTCCTAAGAAACCAGGTCAATTCTAAGATGCCAGGTTAACAGAGAAAGGTGTTCAGGGTGAAGACCCCAGAGGGGACAGATAATTAAGGCTGCCAAGCCTACTGCTACTGGAATGCAGACAGCAGCTTGGAGTTCCCCCAACTTATACTGGGAGGTCTCCCTCCCAGATGACCATGAAGCATAGGAGACTGAATAATGGTCCCTACAGAAACACCAATGAATAAACGGAGGCTAATCATGGAAAAATATAATCCTGTAGTAATGAAGAAAAGCCTCATAGTGGGCCTCGATGTGTGGACTGTTAAACAATTAAACCAAAATGAACTGGACAGCTTGTTAAAATGCAGACTTTTGGCCAGGCACCCATGACTCATGCCTGTAATTCTAGCAGTCTGGGAGGCCGAGGTAGGTGGATTGTTTGAGCTCAGGAGTTCGAGACCAGCCTGAGCAACAGTGAGATCCCATCTCCACTAAAAATAGAAAAATAAGCCAGGTGTTGTGGTAGGCACCTATAGCGTCAGCTACTCAGTAGACTGAGGCAAGAGGATCACTTGAGTCCAAGAGTTTGAGATTGCTGGGAGCTATGAAGCCATGGCACTCTACCCAGGATGACAGAGTGAGACTCAGTCTCAAACAAACAAAAAAAAGCAAATTCCTGGGCTTGCCCCAAATCCAGGCAATCTGATCATCTAGGGATGAGTCCCTGGACTCTTAACAGCTTCCCCAGGTGATGGCTGCCAACTCTAGTTAGAGAGCCGGTAGCCAAACTCCTATACTACAGCACATTACCCTAGGCTCTACTACATCACTGCATGTATTACTTACACATTACACACTCTGCTCCGCTTTGGTCTCGCCTACGCACGACACTGCTGCCTGTGCTATGCTTCACATTGCAGACTGTGCCCTACGCGACACAACGCTCTGCTATACACACCACACTACACTGCCGCATACACTACACGACACTGCTGTATATGCCACCCCCGTCACTGCGCTATACAACACGCCGCCTCAGACCCCGCCGTGCACTGCACCACTGTATATGTGTGGCACTAGACTCCACTGTACGACACGACTCGACACGCCACAAGATCACGCCGCCCTCCACCACACCATGCTGCACTGCTAACGCCCTGCTGCATTTCTCTACTTTGTTATGTTTTATTTTTATTTATTTTTATTTTTACATTTTTTGAGACAGAGTCTCAAGCTGTTGCCCTGGGTAGAGTGCCGTGGCGTCATAGCTCAGAGCGACCTCCAACTCTTGGGCTCAAGCAATCCTCTTGCCTCAGTTTTTCTATTTTTACTGGAAACAGGGTCTTGCTTTTGCTCAGGCTGGTCTCGAACCCGTGAGCTCAAGCAATCCACCCGCCTTGGCCTCCCAAAGAGTTAGGATTACAGGCAGGAGCCATCACGCCCAGCCTCTCTACTTTCTTAATGATCTTAATTTTTAAAAACTTGGCTTAATTTCCATACAGCAAAATTCCCTTCTTGTGTTAAGTAGTTCCATGAGCTCTAACCAATGTTCTGTAACACCCCATGACTAAGGTACAGTGCCAGCTCCGCCCACATCCCTTTGAGCTCTCTCCTTCTCAGCACTCCCTACACCAGCGGTTCTCAACCTGTGGGTCGCGACCCACAGGAAGTGTATTAAAGGGTTGCGGCATTAGGAAGGTTGAGAACCACTGCCCTACACGCTTGTTCCTGGGAACACTGATCTGTTCCCCAGCCCTGTAGTTGTATCTTTTCCAGAATGTCATAGGAATGGAATCATTCCGCGCGTAACCTTTTGAGTCTGGCTTCTTTCACTTAACGTAAAGTATTTGAGAGGCATGTTGCTGCATGTAACTGTGTTCTATTTCTTTTTATTGCTGATATTGTACCATAGGAACGTATCATAGTTGTTTATATTCTCCCCAAATGAGGGACATTTGGGTTGTTTGGGGGGTTGGTGGCAAACTCAATGATCCTTTCCCCAGAAGAACAATATATAGCACCTGTGTGAGAAGAGGGACAGGTGGCAGGCCAACGACAATGGCTCACATATGGCTCCTGCCAACGGGTCACCTGTGGCACAGCTCGGGTTCAACCACGGAGGACAGATAAACCTTCTGGTTTTCCAAAATCATAAACATGACAGGCTCTCTCACAAATGAAACAAAGGGCTCTTGGGACATCAGGTCCCAGAGTCACCCCAAAACATGTGAGGACCCTCTCTGTGCTACTATGTGGTAGGTCCCACAGGGCAGCCATCAAATGCCGTCATCCTTCTTCACCTCCCAGCCGGACCTATTATTACATCTGATCCCCCAACAAGCCCAAGGGGAAAGAAAGGCAGATTTTTATTTTTGAAAAATCAGGTTGCTGAAGCTCAAGGAAACTGGTACATGTTCGAAAGTCCACAAGTTCCTTTGGCTGATGAGAAACTAAGATTCTTCCCAGTCTCAACCCAGTGTTTTCTGGCTTTGAAGTTTTGATACTGCGGAAGATGGACAGTGATGGGGTGGGCAGAGTGAGAACAGAGCCAAGTTTCACTCCTGGGTCTGCTTGCTGGCTTTTGGTCTCAGCCTTCTCATTTGTGAGACGGGGGAACGATGCGGCCTTCCTAGAGTGTGGAAGATGAAGGGGGGCAGAGGAGCTGGCCATGCTGGGTGGGACAGCATAGGAGGCCCCGCAAATGGCAGGCCTTCTTCCTCACTTGCTTTACTCAGAGCAACTGTGGACCGTGCGCACCTCTGATGGGTGTGGCAGCTGCTCTCTGCCTCTCCATGCTGCACGGAATTCCTGAGGCTTAATTTATTTCTGGCAGTGATGGGGGAAACCCAGGGGTTAACATGGAGGCCTGGAAGCTGGCACAGCTGGGGATCGTTAGGAACTAATGTGAGGCCTGGGAGGAGGCCCAGGCAGCTGCTGCCAGGAGGGGTGCTGAGGGTGTCTCCGGCAGAGGAAACTTGGACTGGGAACTTTGTTTTTCGTATTTCTGAACTCCAGAGAGGAGTTCCTAGGTCTGAACTTGGTTTTTACCCCTGGGTGCGGGAGGTTCCCATGGTAAATGCCTTCCCACTTCTTGTGGGGCGAGGTTGCTATTGATGCTGGGCCAAGGTGTTCAGAAAACGGGATCTTCCAAACGGGGACTTTGTGGTTTGGCCACCCTGAGCTGTGTCTCCACAAGCATAGCTGGGGGTGGGGACAGCTGTGCTGGGTGCTTGAGGGAGGGTAAGCGGTGCTTTTCCTCAGCCATCCATCCCCTCCTCCTCCAATCAATATTCCTGCCCTCCAGTTGCCTCTATAGTGGCCCCAGACTCTGCTGAGAAAAAGCAGCTGTGTGAGGACCATCTGGGCCCCGAGGGGGGTCAGTGTGCCAGGGGTGCTCTGAAAAGCGAGATGGGTTGGAGAAGAGGTGGAGGAGAGTCAGGTCCACCTCCTCTGGGAGGCCTTCCATGCCCCCCAGGCTGTGGTAGGTGCCTCTGCCCTGTCCCCTCAGCCCTGGGTCCCCTGGCCATGCAGCAGCCATGACACTCCATCAGCCATCGCAGCTGCCCTGTCGCTGGCTGTGCCCACACTCTGACTGCCACACGAACCTGTGGCCCATGCCCCAACATGGTGGACTGACTGAAGGAAAGAAGGAAATCTGAAGGCGTGTCCAAGAATGACCTGGAGGGACTTTGGACGGGAACCTGACCACGTGGCAACTTTGTCAAGACAGACAGGCTCTCGCCGAAGAGTGGCACGTTCAGAGCTCTCACTGCTGCCCTTTTGAGCTCCCCAGGAGCAGTGAGTACTAGTTTAATTGCAGGTGCCTGGAACATTCCCCTCCGTAGCTGCTACGGACGCCAGGGGCCCCATCCTAGCTCTGAGCCCCCTCTGGGTAGGCTCATTCATGCAAAGGGCAGGCTGGGCAAGCTTGTGCACCAGCGCATAGCTAAGAGTGCTCACGACAAGAGAAATCAAATTCAGTACTGGCTGATACAAAAGGAGGTTGCAGAGGAACCAAAGCATTTTGTTTTTTTAGAGACAGAGTTTCATTTTGTCGCCCTCGGTAGAGTGCCATGGTGTCACAAATCACAGCAACCTCAAACTCTTGGGCTTAGGTAATTCTCTTGCCTCAGCCTCCCGAGTAGCTGGAACTACAGGCGCCCACCACAATGCCTGGCTATTTTTTATTGCAGTTTGGCCGGGCCAGGTTTGAACCCGCCACCCTCAGTATGTGGGGCCGGCGCTCTATTCACTGAGCTACAGGCACCGCCAGGAACCAAAGCATTTTAACCAGGTGCTTCACACGTGGGGAAGTGGGGTTAAGGGCAGGAGGTAGGAGATCTTAGGGAGCTTATGCCTCATGGTCCTTGGGCAAGGTGGTCCTCAGACCACTGGTAATGATAATGGAGGGTCAGAAGAGCTAGGATAGGGCGAGTGAGCAACAGGTTGCTCAATGGGCAAAGTCGATGACCCCCCTGCACCCCATTGTCAAGTTGCACATACCCACTCTCTTCCAGCTTGGTTAGTGTGGTTCTCTGCGTCCTCACCGTCTCCCCCAGAGGCTGACTTCTCGGCACCCTGATGTGGAGGCAGACAGGAGTGTGTTCAGGAGCCCGGCTGTTAGCTGTCCATTCAGCTGACCTGCGGGAAATTTTGTTTCCACTTATTCACTCGTGGACGCTTTTGCCCAGCCTCGTTGCCCAAGAGGATTGAGTACATGTTACCTTGTGGTGTGTGTTCTGGGATCTGCCCAGTGCCTGGCATTCTTGGCCACCAGGGCTCCTGCGTTCGGAGGCCCAGAACTCCTGGATGCCAGGGCATTCTAGAGTCAGGGCCTGGGTGCGAAGTAGGGATAGGGGGCAGAATATCCCACCAGCCTGGGTTTACGTCTCTCTCTCTCCTCTCCCTCCCACTCACTCTGGCTCCTTGGCCTCCTGCTGTGACTGCCCTTCCTTCTCCTCTGCACTGAGCAAGCAGAGGGAGACAAATGTCGTCATGTTACAGCCAGGCCAGAGAGAGGAATCCTGGGCCCTGGCTATTTCCGGAGCTAAAATTGAAGTGTATGGTTTGTTTCTTCAGCACTTAATTAGACTCCAGCGCTTCACGGGGCTGCCTCCTTCCCGCCCACAAGTGAAGGCCCTGACCAGTGGGTTTGCAGGCTGACGCCATGTGCCCGGCGGGAGGGCTGGGGACTGGAGTATTTTTGCACATGGGAGGCTGTGGAGAGCAAAACTGCTTGGCCTTCCGCCAGTTAGACTAAGTCAGTTGGAAGAGGGAGGGAGCAGGAAAGCTGTTATATCATCCTTCCTTCTCTGAACTACATCATAAATCTGCTAAGAACGGGGAACAGACGGTGGGGCTGCACAGTGAGGCTGAAGTGGGGGCTGGATACTGCCACCCTCAGAGCCTGGCTCAGGTGGGGACTACCCTGAAGGTGGGGTCAGAGGGACCTCACCCAGGGGTGGGGGAATGGGAGGAGTGTTCAGAGTTGCCTAGGTCGGGTTGGGATGGCCTGACTTTGCAAATCACCATCATACATACAGATTTTAGGGCTGGAAGGGATTTTAGAGACACTTTAAGGAGGGTTTTGAGGACAAAAGAGGGAAAATAAATTACCCAAAGCCACACAGCTAATGAGAACCAGAAGCTGGGATGGGCTCTTTTGCCTTGCCCATTGGCCATCTAACCGGGTCTCTGGTTCTTATCACTGTCTCTCAGCTTTCGTGGGGACCCAAGCCTTTCATTCCATGATGAAGATGAGGTATAAAATGCCAATGCACATGGGTAAAATGACACATTAATTCAGTTCACACCAAGAGCTAAATTATTGACATTTGATACTCTTCTGAGTAGAGATTTGGTGAGCAGGAGGCGCCTGTTCTCCAGGGAGGAGCACTTCTGACCATCAGGGTAGAGAGACACCATTGACTCCATCATCTAAGGCCATGCTGCAGGGAGTAGGTGAGGGGAGTGGAGACCTGTGATGTTCTGAAATACCAGCTCCCTCTCAGGGGACAGTGAAAACAGGACACCTGATGACTAATGACCACTCAAATTCACAAATTTTGCAACATTTCTCCAAAAGGATATAGATACCAGCTTTAGGAGCACTATTACTGCTGGATTAACTGAGGCCCACCGATGCAGCCATGAAACCAAGGAACCTCTCATGCTCCCTACTCTTCCTTTTTCCTCCCTTAACTCTCCCAAGGCTGCCTCTCAAATGTGCAAACCAATAAGTGTGAACCCTGTAAGACCTTTGTTCATACTCCAGAACCTTGAATTAAGTTAAATGATAGCCATAGCCACTATTTTGCTTTTATTTTTTGTCAAGTACTTCACTATTATTATCTCTTATCATCTTGAAAACTATTATTATCATCATCCCTGTTTCACAATTAGGAGACTGAGGCTGAGAAAGGTTAAGTGATTTGGCCAAGGTCACCCAGGTGTCAGGTCCAAGATTTGAACCAAGGCAGACATAGAGCCTATGTTTCAATCACTCCATACTGCTTCCACTGGTGGAAGCAAAATTGTTTGGAGTATAGAGGGAGCTGAATCGAATTCTGTCCAATAGCAAGAATGAAGCACACACTGTTTATTATGTAAGCAGGAGGAGAGTGTGGCTCAGAGTTTGAGTGGGATTTTCTTGTTCTATGACCTAAAGCATTTTATCCCCGCTTTTCTGGGCAAATAGCCAAAATTTCCCCTTCATTTCTCTTTGTCAGGGTCTGAGGCCACCAATACCATATCATCCCCATTCCATTCTTGTCTCATATTTGTCACTCAACTCATTTCTATGGTCCAAAGCTAATTATTTGATGTCTGCTGAATGCAAACCAAGGTGATTTTTGATACCCAGGGATAGTTGACATAAACTCTTTGTTGTCTCCTTTTCTCTTCCTCTTCATTCTCCTGTTATTTCTTCTCTGCTACTTACTTTAGACATTTTATCACCTCCACTAGGCAGCTCACAGTGGAAGGAAAAGCATGCTCTTCGTTAGTCTTATGCTGTCCACTAATTTTGCCAGTAGTTCCCACTGGAAAAAGACTAATGGGGTGGTAGTTTGAAGCTTGGAGATTATCTTTTTGCCTGTAAGTTTCCTATGACTGAGAGTCTAGATAATGTCCAAACTTTTTTTGTTTGGGCCTTAGCTCTGTTTGTTGAATTATATGCCATTTTCAACCATGACCCACCGTTGGTCAAATTGTGACTGATGAAGATGGACAGCACTAGACTCTCATTACCTCCCATTAAATGAATTAATGCATGTGAAGTGTGAGGACATTGCTCAGCCCAGAGCAAGCTCTCAATAATTGTTCAATATCAAACAAATTATTGATATTTTAAAGATATTGAAAAATAATACTCAACATTCAGGACATAAATTGCTTTTGTTATCCTGAGATTTTTCATTTTAGCAACTAGGACTGAGTTTTAAAGCAAAGGTTACTAAAGGGAAGAAAGTAAGAATCATGACATAGAGACATACTAGTTAACACGTCAGGGGGAGTTCAATCCTCCATATGAGAACAACTAGAAAACCTAGGTTTACAGAAGTAAGAAAAATCTATTTGGAAGCACCAGAGAGCAACTAAGACAGGCTCTAAGGAGCTAGGGAGAAGGGAAACACAGTGAGGTGAATAGTTTGACAACTGCAGCTACTTTCCCCATGAGGCATTCCCCATAAGAAGAACTCTTGGCAGTCTTACAGGGATGAGAAGACAAAAATGGGAATCCAAAGATTGTCAAAGGAGATGAGTCCTAGTAATATACCAGTGTTTTGGCTGGGAAATTTGAAGGGCTATACACAGCTAGTAAAGCTAGTCTAGACTAGCACTCACAGAGACTGAAACACATATCTGAATCTTTTCAGTTTTGGATTAGATTAAGGAGATATTCTTATGGCTAACTGCCTGCCAGAAACAAAAGTAAATCTATCCTGAAGGAAGATATTTTCTAGAACCTCAAATTATCACTGCAATTTTTCACACATTGTCTCTGGTAATAAATTTTTTAAAATTACCAGGCATACTAGGAGACAGGACCAAATGATCAAAAGCCAAGAGAAAAAGCTGTTATAATTTATAGAGATAGGTAGAATTTGTTTTAAGAAAAATCAACAATAAAAAAACAGGAAGAATCAAATACCAGAAAAATTCTAGAACTGAAATTAAGAACTTGATAGAAGGATCTAAAAGCAGATTAGACAAAACTGAAGAAAATATTTGTGAACTTGAACATAGTTTCAGAAGAAAATATTCAGACTTCACTACAATTACAAGATATAAAACAAAATTAGGAAATACAGAAGAAGGCCTAAGATGTATAGGGGACCAAGTGAAAACATTTGTGTACTGGAGTACTGGAAGGAAAGAAGAGACAATGTAGCATCAACAATATTTGAAGAGACAAGAACTAAAGATTTATTTGTTTGTTTTATTTTATGTGTTTTTGAGAAGGAATTTCACTTTGTCACCTTGGTAGAGTGCAGGGTGTCATAGCTCACAGTAATCTCAAACTCTTGGGCTCAAGAGATCCTCTTGCCTCAGCCTTCCCAGTAGCTGGGACTACAGGTGCCCACCACAATGCCTGGCTATTTTTAGAAAAGGGATCTCGCTCTTGCTCAGGTTGGTCTTCAACTCCTGAGCTCAAGCAATCCACCCCACCTTGGCCTCCCAGAGTACTACGATTACAAGCATGAGTCACCTCACCCAGCCATAACTGAAGATTTAAAGACTGACAAAAGACATAAAGCCAAAGACTGATGAAGTGCTATAGACTCCAAACAGGTGACTAATAAAAAACAACACACAATTAGGCACATCATACTACAGTAGCTGAAAAAAAAATTACAAAAGCAGCAAGTAGGCTTGGCGCCTGTGGCTCAACCGGCTAAGGTGCCAGCCACGTACACTTGAGCTGGTGGGTTCCAGCCCAGGCCCGCCAAACAACGATGATGGCTGCAACCAAAAAATGGCCAGGCATTGTGGTGGGCGCCTGTAGTCCCAGCTACTTGGGAGGCGGAGGCAAGAGACTTGCTTGAGTCCAGGAATTGGAGGTTGCTATGAGCTGTGATGCCACGGCACTCTATCCAGGGTGACAGCTTGAGGCTCTGTCTCAAAAAAAAAAAAAGCAGCAAGTGTAAAACAAAACAAAACAAAAAACTCATTATGTGCAAAGTCATAATATGCTGCTAGTTTTTCAACAAAAGCACTGGAAACCAGAGAACAATGAAATGACAACTTTAAAAGGCTTTGAACACCCGCTCCAACAACTGCTAACTAAAAATTCTATACCCAAAACAAATATCATTCAAAAATGAAAGTGAAATAAAGACATTTCTAGTCTGACAACAATTTAGACAATTCACAATTAGCTGACAGACAGCAAAGGAAAAACTAACCAGTTTTCCAGGTAGAAGAGGAGGAATTCCAGAAGGAGATGCAGAAGGGAATGAAGAGCATTGTAAGGGGTAAACATGTGGGAAATTTTAAGTTAATATTGACTGTATAAAATAATATCTTGAGAGGGTTACAATATATGTATAATTAAAATACGCAACAACAATACACAAAAGATAAGAAAGAGGAAGATGGAATTTAAGTATTCCAATGTCCTAAATATTGTCCAGAAATGGGGAAAAGTACAAATTTATATTGGATTTTAAGAAGTCAAGGATAGATGCTGTAAGTTTTAGGTCTAGGAGCAGGTACAGTATTTAATTCCACAAAAAGAGGAGTCTGGTGCTCACTTTAGAAGGTAGTTTTGATCTGTCTCCTTGCCTCTTTCAGAAATTTCTTTCTTTTTTTTTTTTTTGAGACAGAGCCTCAAGCTGCCGCCCTGGGTAGAGTGCCGTGGCATCACAGCTCACTGCAACCTCCAATTCCTGGGCTCAAGCAAGTGTCCTGCCTCCGCCTCCCAAGTAGCTGGGACCATAGGCGTCCGCCACAATGCCCGGCCATTTTTTGGTTGCAGCCATCATTGTTGTTTGGTGGGGTCAGGCTGGATTCGAACCCGCCAGCTCAGGTGTACGTGGCTGGCGCCTTAGCCTGTTGAGCCACAGGCACCGAGCCAGAAATTTATTTCTTACAAGGTGATTTTCAATCAACATAAAAAAGATTAAAAGATTTTCAAGCAAGAATGAACTTAGAAATCTCATTATCTCAAGTGATGACACAAGATTAAAATAATAGGGTTCTTTTTTTTTAAGTTTTGGATAAATTCCTGGGTGTGAAACTAATAATTGACTATGAAAGGGAAGCTTGGATGGTTGAGTATGGCTCCAGCTTTTAAAGTTGACCTGCCTTAGGATAACCATGTGCTTCTACTATGAGTATCTGACTCAAATAGCAGTCCCTGGGTGATTAAGAATAAGCAGACTCGAAGCCTCGTTCAAAAGCATAGGCTTTTAAGCTACCAGAATGAAGCCTCTGTGGATCCAAGCTTTGGCCTCACTACTATTAAATTAATGATACTGTTGGAGACCACGTGTTTGCATCTGGGAGCAGTCAAGGTCATAAAATGTCACATGATTTTAGAGTTGGTGACCTGGTTGTTCCTGGCTTTAGTTCCAGGCCTGTGCCTCACCAGCTGGGAGACACGGGGCCTTGGGCATGCCACCCAGCATATCTAAGCCTTGTCCGTGAATGGGGATGCAAAGTCCATCTCTGCAGCTTTGTTTTGGGAGTAGAATGAGGAGTCATATGAAAGCACTTGTTTGTGTGTAACGCACTGTTCATACATAAAGTGTTGCTATTAGGTTTATCTTCAAAGGAAAAAATAGTGCTCAGGTTACCACATTTACTGTCAGAAATATTTGTCTAGTGCAACAAGCTGTTCTGTGATAGAATAGTTTTGTGGTCAAAAAACTTTAGTAATCTTTGAATACCCTTCTGCCTTTGGCGATGCCTAGTGCTCACTATTCTCCCCCAATCCCCAAAAGTGTAAACACTCATTAGAAGTCCTGCAGTGAACAAATCAGCGAAAGTATGCTTCATCAGCATTCTCCAACCTAACTTGAGTGCTGACGCCTCTATGGATCACCCCATATCTCTACGCACATGCACCCCCATGTGGTCTCGTCCCTGACTCCCAAGCCAGTATTTGTAGTCTGGCCTACTCCTGGGAGGTTTGGGTCTATCCACCCAACTGCTTCCTCTTGGATGTCTCAGTACATCTTAAACTCAATCTGCCCCAAATTGGTATCTACCACCCCAAACCCAGATCTTTTTCAGGGTTCCTTAACTTGATGAGTGGTCCCAGCATGCTTCTGATTCCATGAGCCTGAGATCTTGACACCTCTCTCTCCTTCATCCCTCACGTCCCCCCACATTCAGTCTATCAGTTTCCTGCCCAATTTCTGTCCTATGTTTTAAGCGTCTTCTATTCTCTCTCTCCAGCCCTGTTGCTACCACTCAGGTGCAGGCCACAACAAGCTCTCACCTGGACCGTTGCAAGAGCTCCTTGACCACTCCCCCGGCTCGCTCTCTTGTCCCTTTACACCACTTCCATGAAGGAAAAGGATAAGTCTTCGGAATACAAGTCTAACTCCTGGCCGACACATTTTAATGATTTCTCTTTGCCTTATGTTATTGGTGCCCCAGTCTTTTATCTAATTCTTCAGCGATTCCCACCACAGGGCCTTTTCTTATGCCCTTCCCAACGTCTAGGACATTTTCACTCTGCCCCACTCTGCCCCCTTTGCCTGATTCACTTTTGCTTCTCCTTTTAATCTCACCCCAATTCCACTTTTTCAGGGCAGCTGTCCCCAGACTTAGGAACCGGCACCCCCACTGCACCCTGGGCTTCACTTCATGAGGGTGGGACCTGGCCTGTTTTACTCAATATTGCCTATCAGAATGCTCCACAAATATTTTTAGTTGTAGAAAAAGAAATCTCTTTTTCTCCATTCCCAAACTCATACGGGCTGCCCGCTGCCTCTTCTGGTGCCCTATCCGTATGAACCTTGGCCTGTGCAGTGGTATGATCTGAGACAACTTTGCTGTATCATTGATCAAAAAGGTAACAATTTCTGACCAATTTAAATGGGGTTTTGGGGGGTGGCACCTGTGGCTCAGTGAGTAGGGCGCCGGCCCCATATACCGAAGGTGGCGAGTTCAAACCCGGCCTCAGCCGAACTGCAAAAAACAAAAAATTAGCCAGGCGTTGTGACGGGCACCTGTAGTCCCAGCTACTCAGGAGGCTGAGGCAAGAGAACCGCCTAAGCCCAGGAGTTGAGGTTGCTGTGAGCTGTGTGACGCCACGGCACTCTACCGAGGGGAATTAAGTGAGACTATCTCTACCAAAATAAATAAATAAATAAAAATAAATAAATAAATAAATGGGGTTTTGGGGCTCATTTGTACTACCTTTCTAGAGCCCCATCCTCCTACTGATGCCCCCATACCCACTGCACACGTACAGAAACAAGCCCCTGGTTCTGCTCAGATTCTTGGGTGAAATGAGCGCTCTAGTTCATTTACACGCTCTAGTTTGGTGTCATTGGAGGTCAGCCTGTCTTTCCCGATGCCAGGCCTTAGCACATCTGTTCTCTCTGCCCAGGAAGGCCACCCCACCCCTGCTTTCTCCCCCCATGATTTAATCCTGCTCATCCTTCTGTCCTCAATTTACACACCACTTCTTTGGAGAGAGATTTTCTGACAAATCAACTTAAGCTTTCGTTTGCCCTGCCATATTCTCTCTCATAGCATTCCGTGTTTTTCCTCCTAGATATCCATCACAATTTGTCTTTCCGTGTTTGTGTGAATGCTTATGTAACGATTGTCTCCCTACTAAACCATAAAGCCCACAAGGGCAGGGCCGGTGTATTTTATTTTGCCAACCCCACGCTTAGTGCAACCCCTGTTGACAGGGCTGGCGCCATCCATGTGCACTGAGAGGAAGGGGCCGTGGATGAATGAATGGCCTTGCTCTCCAAGCAGCTTTTGACCCTTGGAAATCTGCCTGGTTCAAAAATAACTCCCAACCCAAGCAAAACTTAAGCAAGTGTAATTTGAAGAAATAATGCATGTCTTGAACTTGTCAATGCCGATTCTCTGCGTATTTTTTATTTGTTTCTGTACTTCTTGTGTTGAGAGTGACCTTGCCCGTCCCTCATCTCCTGGGAAACATACTTCCCGTTGCCCTGTAATAATAGACGGCCTGGAGCTCCCTGGGCTGTGGTTTAAAAAGTTCACAGGTGGCTTCTCCTGTCCTCAGCCAGACTGGACAGGATGGGAGGGCAGGCCTGGGCATCCCTCTTCCCTGCACCCTCACCTTCCTCATCCTTACAGGTAAGGCCGGCACTGAGGTTCCTGTGAGTTCAGGGCCATGTGGTCCTCCACACCTGTTGGAACAGGCCTGCTGCCCTCTCTTGGTTCCATGTTTTTGACCTAAATTCATTCTTACTTGGAAAAAAGCAACTCTGAGCCATTTTAGTAGTAAAGCTTGTAGGAGGGAATGTCAGTGCCCTCCCGGTACTCTCCCTCGAGTTTGCCTTGTTTGTACACCATGGGATTCCCTGTGCTTTCACTTCCAAAGCCAGTGCGGCAGACGCCCTGGGGTCTGGAGCTGGACTTCCACCCAGTCCGCTGTGTGACAGGCTGGGAGCCCTCTGGTAACGTTAGCGTGGGACCTCCCCTGTCCTGCCCCTCCGCCCCCTTGCTGGTGCCCTTGCATCACGTCCACACAAGCCCTCATTCAAGGGCCTGCTTTGCGGGAACCTGCCCTGAGATCACAGGCATCCAGGGTGGGGCTGGGAAGCAAAAGCACACCTGAAGCCAGGAGGGAACCGAGATCTCTAGAAGCGATGTGAGAGGGACTGGGTGGAGCATGGACATTGCCCACTTGCACCTCACATTCAAGTTCACTGCCTCTTATCACAGAGTTTCATTACGGCAATGGGCCAGCGTGTATGGGAGAGAATGCACAGGGGGTTAGTTGGGTCATTTACAGTCCTCACCTGTATAGGAAGTCTGGAGGCAAAGCTGATATTCCTCCCAGCCTTCCTGGACCCCTCACCCTCAGCCGCTGGCTCTTCTACTGAGTGTTCCCTGGTGGGGTGACTCAGCCCTGATGCTTGAGGAGTCTGAGACCCTGGTCAGTGTGACCATGGTTACTGTAATGGCCTGGTCACTGTTGATGCTGGACATGGGAGTGACCTAGAAGCCCTGCATTCAACATGTGCCCCTGCCCAGCCCCACTGTAGCAAGGGCAGACCAACTCCGAACCAGGATTAATTAGCCCTGCCAGGATGCTGAATCCTGTCTTTGTTTGATGGTCTCCCAATAGGAAGGGACTCCAAATGACTTGAGTACTTGCCAGAGATGTAGGTTTAGGGGGGACTCTATGTCCCTGGTGGAAGTGTCTCCTTCTGGGAATTAGGACTTACAGACTCACAGCACCTAGAGTTATGGTAATGGGAAGCACAGCTTCCCTCATGAAGGCCCCTGGGAATGATGGGGCAGTGGGGCCATCCCTACTCCCAGGGTACCCCTCCCCTCCAGCGGGTCCCACACAGGTGCACCCACTCAGGGCCCCTTGCTGGGGCTGGGAGAGCCTGGGCTGCCACCTAGCCCTCGCCTGGCTTCCTCCCCTTCCTGTTCTGCTTCCGCACCTCTTTACTGGCCCCCTCTGGAAGCCTTCCTCAATCACTTACTTGCATCTGAAGCCTGCTTTCTGAGGAGGCCATCCTAAGATGGACTGAAAGCCATGAGGAGTGGGGTGAGCAGAGCACTCCAATTCCGAATGTATGAAACCGACTGAGGCCAGGGGGTGGGAGAGGAAGTTTGGGCTGCTGATCAGAACTTGAACTGGAGCTGCAGGGTCCTGCCCCTCTTTCTATCTCACTGAAAAACAAACAAACAAACAAACAAACAAAAAACCCAACCAAGCAAACAAACAAGAAAACCCCACAAAAATCAAAAACAAAAGCAAAAAACAACCATGGGCCTCAGCCTTGCTGTATAAGGCCAATGCTTTAAACTTTGAATGATGTAGAAGAAATAATCTCATAAAATGCTCGTAGCACATTTTTTCCAATGAAGTGACTTTCGAAACCAATGAAGTTATCTGGAGATAACGTATCATATGGTATGATAATAAAACATGCCATTGCATATAATGGTAGCTAACACCACCTATGCCTCTTCTGGCCACAGTGTCTAGCTGCTTCTCTCCTTTCGTCCTGACAGCCACCCTGTACAGAAGGTGTGGTTAGTAGTTTTTCGACCCATTTTACAGATATGAAGACTAAAAGATAAACAGTTATGTGCATACATGTGCCATAGAGCCAGGATTAAACACAGGCCTGTGCTCTCAACTCTGCAGTTGGGCCTCCAGCAGGGAGACTCAGAAAAGTTCCACCTCTCCTCTGCTGAGGAAGTTTCATGTCTTGGGGGAGGGGGCTGGGTTTTTTTACCATTCTTATTTTTAAGTTTGCACGTACTTAAAATCCTATGGTTTATTTGAGTTGATGAGAAACCACTATTTGGCTAGGCTCCCCCAGAGAAGCCAGGGGCAAGCCCAGAGGTCCTTTGGTCCCACTTCAGTGCGGGAATCTGGCTGATATTAATATTAGTTGGTCTTATTAAGGGTTTCATTTGGAATTTTCATGAGGAAATCTTGGCTTTACTTGATTCTTGGGCTGGAGTTGGGGCCAGTCCTATCAATAGCCCCCCCCACCAGTTCAGATGTTCCAAAACCTCTTCTCGGGGTCACTGTCACCATTAAGACACACACCTTCCCTTACAGCTATTTTGCTCAAAGAAGAAAATTAAATTTTGGCTCCTTAGAAGTAGTTTTTTAGGACTCTCTGCATTGCTAAGTGAATTTGACTTGGCTTGGCGATTTGTGGGTCTGGATTCCCATTCATTCTTGGCTTCTCCCACAGACAAGACACATCCTTTCGTGGAATTATGTTCCTTTTAGACTGAAGGCTCTTGGAGAGTAGGTTTGTGTTTTATTCACTGATTGGGGTGGTTCCTACCGTGTAGTAGGTTCTCTACATGTAGTTGTTCAATTAATAAACGAATTGAGCCAGGTGCAGTGGCTCAAGCCTGTAGTCCCTGCTACTTGGAAGGCTGAGGCTAGGAGGATCACTTGAGCCCCAGAGTTCAAGGCCGTAGTGAACTTATATCACTGTACTCCAGCCTGGGTGACAGAGCAAGACACCATGTCAAAAAAGAAGAAAGACAAAAATAACTGAAGAGAGTCAGCATAGTTTGCCATTAAGAGTCCAGACTCTGGAAGCACGTGTGACCATGGGCAGGTAACTTAATTTATGGTAGGTTGGTTTACCTCTCTGTACAATGGGTATGATGTTAATATACCTCCCTGAAGACTGATGAGAGAATTAAATCAGTTATTATATGCATAGCACTCAGAGCAGTACCAGGCACTCAGTAAGTGCTGTCTCCACAAGTTTTTACTGACCATGATATCAAAGTGGCATCAGACTGGCACACTCTGCTGAGAGCTGTTTCCTTCTCATACAATACTAGAGGAAGTGGGTTTTGTTGTGTCAGTCATGTGAGCTAGAAACCCCCTCATTCTCATTCTTAACTTGAGGGTATTTGTGCCCGGAGGTGGAATTTTCTAGATCTCACTGTTTGCTCAAAAAATTAATAACATGTTGGAATAAGCCCTCATATATCAATAATAACCTTGAATGCAAACAAATAAAACTTTCCACTTAAAAGATACAAAAAAAACTTTTAAAATCTCCCTTGAGAGGAGCAAGAAAAGACACACATTTTTTTTTTCCTCAAGCAAAGTTGATGATACATCATTACCTTCCAGAACTTCTCAAACTATTAAAGCGCTGCCCCCGTTGGCTCAGTTAGAATGACAAAATCCAGTGTCATTCCTAAGGGGGGGGAAAGATGGGAATGGGATGGTGCTGGAAGCCAGACATGTGATGCTTTTGTGGGGGTGAGGGAGGGCGACACCTGGGGCTCTCACAGAGAAGAATCCCCAAGCCACCAAATCCAGGACGCAGCAGTCTGCAAAACACTGCCAGTGTAGATCACCTCAGCTGGAAGGGACTGCCTTGCACAGGCGACAAAGCTTTTCAATTCTTCATTTTTTTGTTCAATAAATACTCATTGAGGACTTAGTATGTGCCAAGTGCTGGGAAAAAGGTGACCAAGACAAATGTCTCTGCTCCCATGGAATTTACATTCTGCCATCCTTAATGTCTACTGGCCACCACTCACTGAAAACGCTGCTCACCACGGAAGAGTTTTGTTGAACATACAGAAGTTTCTCAGGGATTCTCTAAGACTAGGCTGTACCATGCCTGTGGGTTTCACCATGTGAGCAAGAACCACTGGGCTTCTTTGGCTGTGGGGAGAATGTACTGGGAACTCTCGTTGCCACGTGTGAGTCTCAGTCCCAGCACCGGGAGGCTCAAACTCCAGTAAGTCTAGGCCACATTCAACAGCTAAGGCTGTACATTCCATTTTTTTTTTTTTTTTTTGAGACAGAGCCTCAAGTTGTTGCCCTGGGTAGAGTGCTGTGGCATCACAGCTCACAGCAACCCCCAACTCCTGGGCTCAAGCCATTCTCCTGCCTCAGCCTCCCAAGTAGCTGGGACTACAGGCGCCCGCCACAACACCCGGCTAATTTTTGGTTGTAGCCATCATTGTTGTTTGGCGGGCCCGGGCTGGATTTGAACTTGCCAGTTCAGGTGTATGTGGCTGGCACCTTAGCCACTTGAGCCACAGGCGCTGAGCCAAGGCTTCACATTTCATATCCATTAGGGCAGCCACTATCAAAGCAAAACAAAACAGAAGAAAACACAAGTCCCCCCCAAGCCCCACAAAATCAGAAAATAACAAGTGTTGGCTAGGATGTAGAAAAATTGGAACCCTTGTATACTGCTAGCTTTGATTGTAAAATGGTGCAACTGCTATGGAAAACAGTATGGAGTTTTCTCAAAAAATTAAAAATAGAGCTACCATATGGTTCAGCAATCCTACTTCTGGGTACACATCCAAAAGAATTGAAAGTGGGGCCTTGAAGAGATATTTGCACATTCATGTTCATAACAGCATTGTTCAAAATAGACAAGGGTGGAAGTGACCCAGATGTCTATGGATGGATGAGGAGATAAACAAAATGTGCTATACACACATGAATGGAATATTGTTTAGCCTTCAAAAAGGAAGGAATCCTGTCGCATGCTGCAGCACGGATGAACTTTGAGGACATTATGCTAGGGTTGATAAGCCAGTCACGAAAACACAAATACTGCATGATTAATTTCACTGATATGAGGAACTCAAAGTAATCAAATTCATAAAAAAACAGAAAGCAGAATGGTGTTTGCCAAGGGCAGTGGGGAGGAAGAAATGGGGAGTCGTTTAGTGGTATTGAGTTTCAATTCTGCAAGATGAAAAAGTTCTGGATAGTGGATTCATGACCAGATAAACTTACACTACTGAACTAAATGCTTAAAAATGGTTAAAGTGGCAAATGTTATGTATTTTTTTAAAACCATAATAAAATAATTAAAATATAGAAAGAGTTAAGGCTCCAGCGGCTAAGTGCTGTGGCCTCAGCCTGGACCCCAGGGAAGGAGCAGGAGGTGTGTGTGTCTGGATATCTGTGGTGGGGGGAGGGGTGGCAGGGAGTAGGGGGTGGGGAGGCTCTGCTCTGCCTCCACCCTATCCCAGAGGTGCGGAAAACTCAGATTAATGTAGTCACTGGAGAGTCTGGGCTTATTTTTACTTGGAGGCAGCCTCCCGAGGAAGTGAATTGGGGCCCAGTAGCTGGTGGTTGTTCCTGCCTTTCTATCGTAAGAGAGAACATAGAACATAGTGCAGAGCAAGTTTCCAAGAGTTCAAATCCCATCTCTACCACTTATTTAGCTATGTGACTTTGGACAAGCCACCTGCTTGCTCAAGTGTCTCAGTTTTCTCATCCATAAAATGGGGACAGTAATGGCACCCAATTCACAGGCAGACAGTCACCGTGTGGAAGTCCTTGGCATTTTGCCCCACATGCTATGTTAGCTTTTGGGAGGTTCAGGGATTCTTGAAAGGATAGAAGTGTGTATGCATGGGGAAATTCATGTCACAGTTTAAGAATTAGGCATCTGGGTGGGAATGTATTCAGTGAAAATGCGGTTACTTCTGGCCAAGAGAAGCTGACAGCCTGCACTGACCCTTCCCTGGTCAGAGGCAGAGTAACACTATGCGTGATTAAACAAAGCCGTTTTACTCAGTCTAGCAAGGCCAACCTAAGAGCAGGTGGAAGGACGGTGCGATGGAGGGGTGGCTGGTGCCTCCCTGATCATGCTTCCAGGCATATTGCATTTTCCTCCTCTGCACACCACAGCTGGAGGGGAGGGACACTCAGCTGTGAGGGCATTGACCTGGCCACACGTGCAGGAAGCTGCAGGTGCCCCAGGGTGGGGTCTTGGGACACCTGCCATTTCTGGGGCTGGCGCCTCCCATCCAGGCTCCAAGCTCCTCTGAAGAATCATCCAGACCAATTCCTGAGGGTGCATTTTAAAACCGGTTCTTCCAGCTATTAACCCTGCAACTCCCGAGAGGACACACACCCAGGTGGAACTAATTAGCGTGAAACAGCAATCAGGACTCTAGGAATTCAGCGCCAGTCTCCCCTGCAGGTCACTCAGGGGTTGGGTCCTTGATGGGCCTGCTGCAGATGTCAGCTCAGAGCCCACATCTAAGGGGGCGCCTCTCCTCCAAGGCTGCTCCAGGAATGCGCCCCCCTGGTCAGGAGGGGCTGCACAGAGACTACGGTGTCGTTGTCGTAGCACCTGGAGATGAAGGATTTGGATGAAAGCTCACTTAGTGAGCATTTGGTCGGTGGTGCCAGGCACTTTGTATTGATTATCTGCATCCTCACAGCAACCCTGTGGGAGGGACACAATTACTGTTCTCATCTTAGAGATAAGAGACTGAGAAGGTGCTCGTTTAAGTTCCCCTGCCTTGGAGTGATGAAACTGGTATTTACACCCAGGTGTCTTAGACTCCAAATCCTTCCCAAGGCTGCCTCCCCTTCCTGCCTCAGGTGAAGATAAAACGATCAACCCAGCTGGTAGAGTTTGCACCGCCCTTCACGCTTACAGGTAACTGCTGGCGGTAGGTGTTGATGGCAAGAGCGATATACTAATGACTGGAAACAGCCAAAACTTTGAAAAGTAACATCACATCACTCCGTTTCCAAAAATCTTCATTGACTTCTCTGCTTACCCGATCAAACTCTTTAGCAGGCAATACCAAACGATAAAGCAATTATGACAAAATGCCAAACTTTTGTTACCCTCTTCCCTTTCAAGAATGACTTACAGAAAAATAACCCTGCAAGTTGGAATTGGAGCTGAAGATTGGCCAGAAGCTGTCTAAAAAGCACAACAGTATTCAAAGGGGGGGCCTAAATCACCTTGCTCTGACCCGTGGGTGACACCCCAGCCCCAGCGCGGGCCCACGGGGCACATAGAGGCGGCAGGCCGATTGCTCGGGGCTTGTGTGAGGCAGTGCCAAAGGCTGGGGTGGGCAAAAGCCCCAGTTTTCAAAGGGGGGAACATGCTGGGTCTACAAAACTACAAAGCTACAACTGTGGAGGGGAACCCCAATACAATTGTAGTACGTGTTATTAAATAGTCTGTGCCCCTTAAAAGTAGGAACACAGATCACTCAAGAGCTGCAGGGGTTCGCTGCAAACAGGTTATGCCAGTCTCACCTTGTTTCCTTTTTTAACAGGTGCAGGACTGGTAGACCAGGGAGACATTCATGATACGGTTTATCTGGATTTCAGCGTGACCACTGACAATGTCGCTTGTGACTTCCTTGTAGACAAAATTGGGAAAGTGTGAGCTACTAGTGCTTTTAGTTAGAAGTCACAACCAATTGAATACATAGACCTGAGAAATGCCAACTGATGATAACTCAGGGGAAGTTGTGAACAGTGGGCAACAAGGCTCTGTCCTGAGCCCTGTGGTTTTGGACACATTTAATCAATAACATACAGGGGAAAATGACGGCGCATTGGGAGATGGTAACAGTTTGGATGCCAGAAATAGGAGCCAGATTGAAATGATGGGCAGGATCTAATGCAGTGATTTTCTTTTTTTTTAAATTATTTTTTATTAAAAAATAACTTTGTACATTGATGCATTTATGGGGTTCAGGGTAGTGCTTCAATATACAGTGTGAAATGCTTACATTGAACTAAGTAGCACATGATTTTCAACAGTGCTGCGGCACACTGGTGTGCCCTGCAAGGATCTTAGGTGTGTCGAGAAAATTTTTTTTTTTTTTTTTGAGACAGAGCCTCAAGCTGTCACCCTGGATAGAGTGCTGTGGCATCACAGCTCACAGCAACCTCCAATTCCTGGGCTCAAGTGAGTCTCCTGCCTCTGTCTCCCAAGTAGCTGGGACTACAGGCGCC
>CAUYRH010048302.1:0-40201 GCA_963574655.1 Perodicticus potto | reverse complement strand
GGTGTCGCCCAACACTTGGCTATTTTTGTTGTTGTTGTTGCAGTTGTCATTGTGGTTTATCAGGACCGGGTGGGGTTCAAATCTGCCAGCCTTGGTATATGTGGCTGGCACTCTAACCCCTGAGCTATGGGCGCCAAGCCTAATTTTTTTTTTTTTTTTTTGAGACAGAGTCTCACTTTATCACCCTCAGTAGAGTACTGTGGTAGCACAGCTCACAGTAACCTCCAATTCCTGGGCTTAGGCGATTCTCTTGCCTCAGTCTCCTGAGTAGCTGGGACTACAGGCGCCCACCACAACGTCTGGCTAATTTTTTGTTTTTGCAGTTTAGCTGGGGCCGGGTTGGAACCCACCACCCTTGGTATATGGGGCTGGCGCCCTACTCACTGAGCCACAGGTGCCACCCTTCTTTTTTTTGAGACAGCGTCTCACTCTTGTCACCCTAAGTACAGTGCTGTGGCATCATAGCTCACAGCAACCTCAATTTCTGGGCTCAAGTGATCCTCCTGCCTTAGTCTTTCTAATAGCTGGTACTACTGATGCCTGCCACAGGCTCAGCTAATTTTTCTACTTTTTTTTTTTTTTTTTTGAGACAGAGTCTCAAGCTGTCACCCTGGGTAGAGTGCCGTGGCATCACAGCTCACAGCAACCTCCAATTCCTGGGCTCAAGCAAGTCTCCTGCCTCCTTCTCCCAAGTAGCTGGGACTACAGGCGCGCACCACAACGCCCGGCCATTTTTTGGTTGCAGCTGTCATTGTTGTTTGGCGGGCCCGGGCTGGATTTGAACCCACCAGCTCAGGTGTACATGGCTGGTGCCTTAGCCCGTTGAGCCATAGGCGCTGAGCCTTTTCTACTTTTTTTAATTTAAATTTTTATTTTTATTTATTTATTTTTTGGCCAGGGCTGGGTTTGAACCTACCACCTCTGGCATATGGGGCTGGCGCCTTATTCCGTTCAGCCATAGGCACCGCCCAATTTTAAATTTTTATTTAGTCTTAAGCTGTCATAGTGTTATGGAATCATAGCTCACAGCAACTGCCAGCTCTTGGGCGCAAGCGGTCCTTTTGCCCCAGTTTTTCTATTTTTAGTAGAGAGGGGGTTTCACTCTTGCTCAGGCTAGTCTTGAACTCCTGAGCTGGAGGAATCCACCTGCCTCACCATCCCAGAGTGCTAAGGTTACAGGCGTGAGCCACTGTGGATGGCCTTAACATGTTAATGATAAAGGACCTATATAAGATCCTGCTCCTCAAACAGCAAGCCTCAAAGCTTTCACATTTGCTGTGCCCTATACCAGGATCACCCTTCCTCCAGCTATCTGTAAGGTGCTCTCCCTCACTTGTTCAGGTCCCTAATCAAATGTCACATTCCCAGATGCTTTCTTTGAGCAGATAACTTTAGTGGATAAAAACAGGATGTCAGGAGCCAAATCACTTGTTCTGGAGTCCTGATTCAGCCTCATCCTAGCTAGCTGTGTAGTCTTGGATAAGCGACCTAACTTCTTTGTGTCTCAGTCTCCTCTGTAAAAGAGGAACAGTAGATGCACCTCATCTCAGCTGTATTACATGTTAGCACATGACTGTTTTTTCCCCTGCCTCCCAGCTGAGTTACATGCCCTCACTGGCTTTCCTTATTGACTGAGACGGAACCTCGGTGCCCCACGCTCCCCACTCCTGGCCCCCTCTCACAGGCTGAGGTTGCAGTTAACGCTGGTCTGCAGCAGGTAGGCTTTTGCGTTCTGCACGGCCAGCTCTCGAGGCTCTGGCTCGGGCACCTCCATGCTGTAAGGCAGGAAGCCCAGCTCAGAGGGTGTGAAATGGAGGGCAGGGTCATCTCTTGTGTAGGGACCATGCTGGGCGCTTTCATATAAGTGCTGGTCATCCCTGCCGTAGAAGTGGCTCATAATGTCGCCCTGGCGGTCCTGGTAGGTAGACTCCAGTTGCTGCACAAGGTTGCCTTGGCCCTGCTGTAGTTGCTGCATTATCAGGCTGGCAGTCTGGCCAGGGCCCTGCATCCTGTTTTCTTCCACATAAGGATGGCGCTGGAACTCGGCGGGGAAGCCTACACTCACGGGTGGGTACTCCATGCCGCTCACCCAGGCTTCCTCAGCCTGGAACATTGGTATGTTCTCCTGCTGGGATAGACCGCCCCACTGGGTCCAGCCCTGGGAGCCGGCATGGCCCATGACATCGAACTCCTCCTCAGAGCCTGCTGCTTGGGGCTGAATTTGCACTGAGCTGCGCCGCCGCTGCTCAGAGACCAGGGAACTCCTCTGGTTGAAGGGCTGCTGGGAAGGGGGTACCTCAGGGGGTGGGGGGTCCCCCATGGTTTGAAGGAGGACGCAGACCTCTAGGAGGAAGGCTTGCAGACTGGCACACGCCCGGTCGTCGCAGCACTGGCTCTGCCAGTTTCTAAGGACGTGGAGGGGCGGGCCGTTACAGCAGGGCGCGGGGACACCAAGGCCAGGGAGCGAGGCCCGCGCAGGCGCACCCCACACCTGGGGGCTTCCAGCCGCCTTCCGCAGATCCGGCACGGCCCACAGCAGACAAGGCGGCAGAGACCACACGGCTCTCATGCCCCAGGCCCTCCATCTCTTTAATTTTATTTTTTAAGGCAAAGCACCTGCTGGTCAAGCCCCACTGCGTCTCCCAACTCAGCTCCCACCCCACTCCCCTTCCCTACCCAGCCCCGTCAGCTGTTCCCCTTGCTCTCGGCTTCCCCGGCTTCCTCAGAGGCCGGGCTGGGGGTCTTCACGGTGTCTTCTCCGGCAGGGGCGAGGGTCTGAGGGCTCCGCTCGTCCTTTGATGTCAACCCGCCAGCTGCTGTCTCCTGTGACCCAGGAAAGTGGGGGTGGATAAGAGGGCGCCCCCCAGCTTTCCAGCAGGCCCTCGCCCCCCCCCAGGCTGAATACCCCTCCTTGGAGTGCTTTGGTTGCCGTCCCTACCTTAGGTAGGGGCCCCTCCAGACTCGAGTCCAGGAGGGCGGCCTCGGTCAGCCCCGAGTCATCGTCCATGCTGATGAAGATGGCCGGGGTCTCGCACTCAGGCCCCTCCTCCCGGAAATCCATGGCTTCCTCCGACGGGGGAGGGCCCAGCCGGGCTGAGGATGAGGGAGACAAGGAGGAGGAGGACGGGGCTCCCACTCCTCCGGGCTTCAGCTTCTGTTCTTCTTCTAGCTGCCGCTTTAAGGCCTTCTCCTGGGCCAGCCGCAGACCGATGAGGTCCTGAGGGGGACGGGGCGCTGGGGCCGGCGCCAGGGCCAGGGGCTCCAGGTCGTCCTGGGGGTGGGGAGGGCACGCAGCAGCTCAGGGACGGGTCCTTCCAGAGGATGGTGGGAGAGAAGGGGCAGAGACCACCCTGAGGCAGAAAGCTGGGGGCAGCAAAAGGGACAGCAAACTGTTCGTTGTGGGCACAGGGAGGAGGGGTAGCTATCCCCTTTTAGCAGGAGCATCCTCTTAGAGACAGGTGGTGGGGTAGCCCCAGCCTCTTCAGGGGAGGAGGAAGTAGTGGGGCCTTGCTGGCTTGGGGTGCAAGGGTGGGGCTTGGGGAATCCAGATGGGTGGTCTGCAAGGACCCTCACCTCTTCCAGGGGCCCTGCAGGTGCCTCCTTGGCCTCAGGCTCCTGTTTACCGCTGGCCTCCAAGATGGTCATGATGGAGTTGGGGATGTGTGCTTGCTGGGTTAAAAGCAGCAAGAGGGCGCTCTGACAGGTCTGGCCTGGCCTGGAGACTTCCCTTGGACACCCAAGATGCCCCGTCCCTGACTCTGCAGAGACCCTGTCTTTATGTGACAGTGTAGGGTTCCCCGTGTGCCTGCCCCCTTTCAAGTCTGTAGGGGCCACCATCCCTACATCCCGGGGTACCTGGTGGGGGGTGAAGGAGCGGACGTGGGCCAGCAGGGGCTCCCGGAGCTCTGGGCACTTGTCAAAGACGGCTCCCAGCTGCTGGGGTGGCAGCTGCAGGATGACCTGGAAGCTCTGGGGCTTGGTGCGTTGGCAGCACTTGATGAAGCCCTCCCACACCTTAGGATACTTCCACACCTGGACCAGGCAGGGAGGAACTTGTTGGGAGGGGCACACAGGCAGCCACTCCAACCTCAGCCCCTTAGAGACTAAGACCTGCCAGGATGTGCCCAAATCCCACCATCCAACAGATTCCTCTGGGCTACATACAGCTCTGACCTCCCTCCAGAAGAATTTGTCTTCCAGAGCCAGGGAACTAGAATAGGAAGGCAGTTTGGGAAAGGGGTAGAAGATAACAGAGAGCCACCCTCCTGGAGCCAGCCCAGGCTAAATGCTGTAGGAACGCATTCTGTTCTCCAGACAGCCTTGAGAGGGCCACATTCCCCCTGAGAGGATCAGGGAGGTGCGAGGACCTGTCCAGGTGTACATTTAAACCTAGCTTTGTCTGACCCCACCTTTAACATCTTAGCCAAGTGTTGCAAAGTGCAACCTGGGGCAGCTTGCAGATGAGGTCTGTTTTTTGTCTCACCATGGTATTTCTACAACCTCAAATTTCTAACATCTCTAAAAAACTGAATCATCTTTCAGTTCTGAGATGCATCCTGGCTAATGCACAGTGGTGGTGGGGGAATGAAGAGGCAGCCATGCTCCTCCTAGGGTCACACTCCCTGTAGTCTACCACTGCTCCTACTGCCCCTCGTCACCTGTAGCTGGCCCTGTGATGCTGTTTTCCTGGCAGGAGGCAGGATAAAGGGGTCACAGTAGCACCTGCTCTCCAGTAGGCTCCCTCTGTGAGGGAGAGCAGAGAAGAGCTAGAAGCCCTCTGGTTCTACCTCAAGACTATCTTCAGTGGGCTCTGCTGTAGCCAGCTGTGGGTAGGGGTTGGGACTAGCCAGGGGAGTGTTACCTGCTTCATGATGAGGCGGGATAGGATGTTCATGACGAAGCCCCCCAGACGGGGGTACATGGTCAGGGACTGGATGACGGTCCTCATGAGCAGCATGGGCAGGGGGTTCTGCTCCATCAACTGCTGCATCACCACGGCCAGCACCTCTGATGTGTACACGTTCCGCTCCGCAAAGCACAGGTTGGTGGCTGTGAGGAGGCGGAGAGTGGGCCTGTCCTCGTTGCCCAGCTGCCCCCAGGAGGTGGGAGCCCCACCACCCTTCAGGAGCCTAAGCCCTGATGTCTGTCCATGTGAGGGGAAGAGCCAGCCCTGACTTCCTGAAGCTCCCAAGGCGACAAGAAGCCTCCCTAACCCAGCAGAAGATCCCATGCCCAGGGTACACTGTGGCTGGACCATTGGAAAGCCTGTGAACTTGGTCCAAGGGAGGGCCCATGTCCAACTTCTAGAAGCCCTACACTGGCCAGAATGGGACAATCTTGTCCCCTTTTCTTTGAGGACAATCCTGGGGAAGGCTGAAGGAGGAAAGACATGTTGCCAACCCTTGGAGACCCATTCTGGCTTGACAGCAGTGGCAGGACACCCCCACCCCTGTGAGAGGGGACAGCAGCTACTGACTTCCATCAGCCCTCCCAGAGAGGACAAGAGAGGCCTATAGGCCAGATCTACCAGAAGCCTGGCCAACCAAACCTGACCAGGACACAGGGCTTGTGCTGGTGCTGAGGTGATGGGGGTACCAGGCTTAGGACTGTTTAGGGGACAAAGGGACACAGTCAGTAGAGTATTAGGAAAGGGAGGGACAAGAGATGGGGTCAGTACATACAATGATTCCCCCAGCTCAACACCCAGTACAAGGTGAACCCAGAGGGCTGGCACAACAGAAGCACCTACAAGCAGGCCTTGGGGCCTGTTCTCTTGAGTGGGTGGTAGTGCCCCAATTTATTGTGCTAAAGGGGAGACCCCAGGGGCTGCCTTGAAGCTCTTCTTCCCCAAACACCACTTGCCATGTGAATCTGTCAATCAAGAAGTCTTTATTGAGATAGAAGAGAGGCCCTTCCATCTTTGAGAAGCTAATGGAGAACAGGGGTGTGGGGTTAAAGGGGGAGGATGGCAATGTTACAGGTAGACAGACAGGAAGGAGGTTGGGTGGGCAGAGAGAATATAGGCAAGGCCCTGCCAGAAATCAAGGAAGCACCCCCCGCTTCCAGCCCCCAAGGCCAGATTGTCACTGGGTCCTGCCTGCCCCATTCCCCAAAGGCCTCTAGAATCAAATCCTTCCCTCTCCTCCCCATCAGCCCTTCCCAGTCTTATGGGCTTCCTGCCCAGCCTCTAATCCATTCTCCACATAGCAGCCTGAGGGGGTTTCTGGAAAGCTCTATCCCAGTGGTTCTCAACCTGTGGGTCATGACACCTTTTGGGGTCGAACGACCCTTTCACAGGGATCGCCTAAGACCACTGGAAAACACATTACGATTCATAACAGTAGCAAATTACAGTTATGAAGTAGCAATGAAAATAATTTTATGGTTGGGGGTCACCACCAGTTCCAATGAGGAACTGTATTAAAAGGTCATGGCATCAGGAAGTTTGAGAGCTGCTGCTGCTCTAACCTGACTCCTTCCCTCCCAGAGGCTTTCAAGAGATCAAGGCCAAATTCCATGCCCTGAGATCTCGTGTAGGTGGGCCCCATGCATTTTCCTTAATGGTTATACCTTGACCTCCTCTCCTGACCAGGCCTCACCCCTCGACCCTAAGACCCAGCCAGGCTCAGCTCTGCAGTTCCAGAACCAGGCCAACTAGTGTACCCCTCAGCCTCCACAAACGTTTTTCCTTTCTCTGCTGTCTCCCCAACTGCTACCTCACTCCTAACTCATCCTGCCCAAAGACCCATGTCCAGGCTGCCCTGCCCCAGCCCTATCCTGCCCTCTCTGAGTCGTTACTGTGCAGGTACAGCTTTCTTTCCTCCCTGGACTGGGGCTGTCTCTTCTGTGTCCCCAGCACCACCCAGGATGTGGCTGAGAAGAGGTGTCCAGGGAATTTCTTAATTGCTGGAATAGATCACTGGTGGTAGGACTGGCTCTAGGGAAGCTCACCAGAGAGAGGGTGGCTTATGGGGGAGCAAGTGCCAGGGATGACTGCTTCCATGACCCAGCACGAAAAAGACTGGACTTCTGATCTGAAGCTCATAGTGGGGTCACTAGTGCAACCAGGAACACTGCTGCACAAGCAGGAAAGAAACATGCTCTGGGAAGTGAGTGGATTGGGAGCTGGGGACAGCTGGTGGAAGACCAAGAGGAGGGCTGCCAAGAGCCCTGCCAGAATAGAAGCTGTGTATGGGCCTGGGCATATGGGAAGAAAATGGGGGTTAAAAGTGGTGCCTGTGGCTGAAAGGAGTAGGGCACCGGCCCCATATGCCAGAGGTGGCGGGTTCAAACCCAGCCCTAGCCAAAAAAAAACTGAAAAAAAAAAAAGAAAGAAAGAAAATGGGGGTTAAAAAAGGTAGACCCTGGCTTGGCGCCCGAAGCTCAAGCAGCCACATACATCAGAGCGAGTGGGTTCAAATCCGACCCGGGCCTGCCAAACAATGACAACTACAAAAAATAGCCAGGCGTTGTGGCGGGCACCTGTAGTCCCAGCTACTTGGGAGACTGGGGCAAGAGAATCGCTTAAGCCCAGGAGTTGGAGGTTGCTGTGAGCTGTGATGCCATGGCACTCTACCCAGAGCAATAGCTTGAGGCTCTGTCTCAAAAAAAAAGGTAGAGCCTGCTGACCCCTTCAGAGGCCTGGCTCCTGGCTATCCACATGGCGTCTCCCTGGGCCTGCGTTCCTCCAACACTACAGGCCCTGACTGACCAGGGCCTCTAGTCTGGGTCCACAAATGGCCTTGGCAGGGGTGGTGGTGTGTGTAAATTCCCTCAAATTACACACTAGCCACATGAGCATACTGACCTTGGGAATGGGCCGGAACTTTCTTCAGGACACCAAAGGGGTCAGGGTGTGGAAAGACCACATTCCTTTTCTATCTACCCTTCGGCTAGACACCTTAGCAACTACTCAGTTTTAATGTGGGTTTTACACATTCATAATATCCTCTCTTGACCTTAAAAGTTTGTGAGAGAAGCAGCTGAGGAAGACAGGAAATGAGCCACTGAAGAAGCTACTTCAAGCTACAAACATGAAGCTCAGTGAAGGAGGAAGCCCCTTCCTCACTCCAAAGGTGAGAAGAGTAATCAAAGGACAATTGACTTATGAGTAGAGAGGGCAACAGGGGCTCCACTTCTGTGCAACAGAATAGCTCCTGATCCAGAAATCACTCAGGGAAGGAGGAGAGGGGAGCTCTTCAGGGAGGTGGTCCTCAGACCAAGAGAACTGGTAAAGCCGGGATTCCATCTTGGGTCCATTTAACTCCAGAGTGTGTTTTTTCCCACTATGCCAGTTACACTTCTGTGTGACCCTAAGCGAGTTACTTAACCTCTCTGGAACCTCCATTTCCTACAGAATGGAAGCCAACATACTTACCAGGTTAAGTGAGATGAGGATTGGCAAGAGCAGGTAGGGAGAGCCTGGCTCAGTGAGTGCTCAGTGGGTAGTGACTGTTGTGAGCTGGCCAGTGTGTCACCAAACTCCCTGCCATGGAGGCAGGATCTCCTGCCTTAACTTGAGCCTGGCATCTACCCTGAGTCCAGCAAGTGCCCTTGTGCCTCTGACCCCCGCTCAGGGCAGGCTCTGCTTCCTTTTGCTCCTCGGGGCTAGGGCAGGAGGTGGCCCTCCTCATTTCTTTAGGTTTACTCTGTGCCAACACACAGTGGGTACATCAGTGTCTTAGACAGAGGAAGAAAAGGCAGGCCTGTAAAAGGGAAGACCTGGGAGGGCAGAGGTGGAAGAGGAGGGAGGGAGGAAAAGAACGAAGGTGAGTCTCCAGAGCTCTGAGGTGGGGCTGTGGGTGGCACAATCTTCAACTTGGCACATTCCAGCACAGGCGTGTGGGTGACTGAGGAGCTCCCACCCAGCTGCAGGGGTCACTGAAGGGGGGTTGGGGCTGCACCTCACCTTTGATGATAGACTTCATGTCACACTTCACCGAGTCGATGTTGTGTAATGCGATCAAGAGCTCTCCAGGATTCAGAGGGGACAAGGCTGAGTTCCCTTCACCTGCAATGGGTGGGAATAGGGTGGGGGAGACAGTACAGGGGCCTCAGTGGAGAGATGGGTCTGAGTGCCCCAGACTGGGGAAGCGGTGAACGAAAACAAGGTATCTTCTGCTTCTTGGAGACTAATGGACAGAGTGCTAGAGCAGAGGAAGCAACTAACAACATAAAAATGGGGCACTGAATGAACCAGCAGCCCTCTAAGTTGAAAGTTTTATTTTTGTTTCTTTTTGACTGTATCAAACAAAGTGCCCTTGGCATACCCCTTGAGGGACTCAGGCAAGATGTGAGGAATGGCGAAGGTGCAGCCTGTGCCTGAGGGTCTGAAGAGTAGCTGGATCCTAGAAGGGAAGACACTTCTAGAGTTAGCCCCCAGGTCCACAGCCTCACCCCTGCCATGTATGATACTATCATCCACATTCCAAGATGGTGGCCTGGCAGCACCGGGACATGATGAGACATCACACATGGATGGTACTCTAGGGAGATGGATGAACCCTCTCTCCCTGAAGCTGGCCCCTGGTGGGGAGGAGGTGCATCACCTACCATGCTGGGTGCCCAGAAGGCGATTGAAGACCTCCTTCACAACGATGGGGTTGAGCTTGATGAGTTTAGGCAATGCCTGGATCACCTCTTTCTATAGGGGGAGGGTGGCAGTGGGTCAGATACATCCTCACACCCCCAACCAGGTTCACCAAGCTCTTTCCATATTCCCTTTTCCCTTCATTACTCTCTCTGCTTCCTCAGGGCAGAGCTGTTATCCCAACTCATTCCCCTTGCAGTCACAGGCCCCCTGGGCCAGGCTTTTTTACACACAAGCTGCTGGTCTAGACAAGTGTCATTGCTTTTTATAGATAAGGAAATGGAGGCTTTCCCAAGGTACCACAGCTCATTAGGGGCAAGACCGTGTTAGGAGACACAGATGGCTTGGAGGGTGAGGTTCCTACTTGTTAGGCAAAAAGTGCTGCCTCTGTGGTTTACACCTCGGGACAATCACACTGAGCATGTCTGGCACAAGAGCTCACTGTGATCTGTCGTTTGACAGATGAGGACCAAAGAAAGGAAATGACCTGCTGGATGTCAGGGGAAGATGAGGCAGAGCCGAGACTGCTCCCTTGTCTAACAAACTCAAGAATGTGTCCTAAGCATTTTAGGTGGGTATCTGGGTGTCTGTGGCTTCTAAGACTTCTGACCACAGGCAAGATATGTTCCCACCCTCTCTTACTTGCCTCTGGCTCAACTACTGAGGACAAAGCCTGGTGCTGTCCTCTTCCCTGCCCCAGGCAGTCTGGGCAGACAGGCACGGACTCCATACCTTCTCCAGCCCATTGAGCACAGGGATGAGGAAACGGACATCTGGCAGTCGCTTGTGGTAGAGATCCCGGACCCGCTTCACCAGCTCTGGGGAGGGTGGGACTGCAAGTGGAAGCAGCAGAAAAAGCCACATCAAGAGTGGAGGAAGGGACTGGGGAGGGTGAGTCCCATGGGGTAAGAGTTAGAAGGGGGTATGTGGGAGGCCAGGGGCAACTCAGTTTCAGAGTAGAAATCCTTGGCCCTAGTTGGCAATGCACTGTTCCAGATGGAGAAACTGAGGCAAAAGGATGGGGAAACGCACAAGAGGGGCAACCATCTGGGAACCCAGCAGCTCTGTTCCCAAGGGACTGGCAAAACCAGAAGAGAAGAAAATATGAAAGGTGGGGGTGCGGGGTGGAGTACCTTTGTCTGTGAGGCTGTGTAGACATCGGGTGACCAGTGTCTCTGCCCCCTTGGGACAGTTTTCCACCAAGAGGAGAAGCTCTGGTGAGTTCATGCCCATTCCTCGGATCTAAAAACAGAGATGGGGATGATCACACTCAGGGGAGGCCCGGGTGTCACAGGCAGGGTGAGTAGTGCTAAGACTTGGGATGAGGACAGGTGACAGGTTTAGAGAACAGGGGCATGGATAGCAGGTGGGATCTGAAACCCAGGAAAGACGCAGGTCAGAAGAACTTTAGTGTCATCCTGTCTCATCTGACCCATACTTACTCTTGCTCCTAACCCTTGGCTAGCACTGTCCTCCCTTGTAGGCCACTCCTTCTGCCATCTCAGACCTGAGCCCACCTTTAACGCCCAACCTATGCTTCAACCCTTTGTGAAGACCTCTTAGGTTCCTGCTCAGTCCTTCTGTGACTGCCATGGCCCTAGCTTGGCTACAGGCCCCCATCAGGGCTCAACTTGCCACTGCTTCTGGAGCCTGCCCCACTGTGAGCACCTAACACAGGGCTCAGGGGGCTGGGTTTCACTTTGGCCCAACGAGTGTTTATAAGTGTCCCAAAACTGACTGTCTTTGCTTTTTTTTTTTTTGAGACAGAGTCTCACTATGTCACCCTCAGTAGAGTGCCATGGCATCACAGCTCATAGCAACCTCAAACTCTTGGACTTAAGCAATTCTCTTGCCTCAGCCTCCCGAGTAGCTGGGACTACAGGTGCCCGCCACAATGCCCGGCTATTTTTTTTGTTGCAGTTGTCATTGTTGCTTTAGCTGGCCCAGGCCAGGTTCGAAACTGCCAGCCTTGGCGAATGTGGCTGGCGCCCTACCCACTGAGCTATGGGTGCCACCCTGTCTTTGCTCTTGAGTTCACAGCTCAGTGGGATCACTTTTTTGCAAATCACAGTTCTAGTTTACCTTGAAAATTAGGATACGAATCTGCTTCCTCCTGACAGCAAGCCTATCATTCCCACTTCACAGGTAAGAACCCAAGTGCATCTGGATGGCAGGTATGTGTTCATTAAAATATAATTTTCTGTTTATGTTGGAAGTTTTCCATAATAAAAAAGTCAGGAACAGAGATATGAAAAGGTGGTTTCAAATCCAGCTGCAAATTGAAAGCACTGATGGTCTGCAACTTAGCTGTCAGTTTGGAGCTGCAACTTTATGGCTCCAAAGAGAGGAGCAGGTGGGACTTATTTTTATGTAATGACAGCTATAAGACTTCAGTTAGCCACATAGGGGAGGGCCATCTCATAAATAATGACAGTGATATAGGTGTTTACATCATGAACCGCTTGCAACAGCGTAAGGGGACTGGATCATTTCCCCCATTTTCACTGAAGGGGCCAAAAGTCACAATGAAAAATTTAGTAGCAGAACACGATCCCAGGCCCGTCTGACTCTAGGTTCTAAACTGCTGAGCCACCCTGTGGTCTTCTCACAAACTGAAAGACGATCTGTGGCCCATCCAAGAGTTACAGAGCTGTCAGCCAGGGTGGATAACCCTTTATGCTTAGCACACTTGGAGGTGGAGATGCTGGGGGAAGGGATGAACTTGGGGACTTAGCCCTGCCCATGGGTGGGCAGCACCTGGTGGGCTCAGGGGCCTCACCGGCTGCTCGATGACTCTCAGCACTGTCCGCTTGATGTCAGCAATGGCCTCCGTGTACACAGCCGCCAGCTCATGGATCAGCTTGTGGTTCTGAGGCAGAAGGGCCAAGTAGAGGTACAGACACTGCTTCACTGTCTCCTCGGTCCAGGGTGCTGCCACCTCTGACAGGGTGGGGTAGGCATCAGGCTCACTCTTTATCCTCCCAACCCCCTCCCGTGCCCAGCATCTGTTCCTTCATGGCGAATAGCTCAGTGGCGGAGTAAGGTGGACACAGAAGGGAGCCAGATTAGGAAGCAAATTATTCTAGGGCAAGAAAGTGGGGTGACCAGACTTCCCATCTCTATCCTTCCCTGACCAACCCACATGGCCAACGGAAGGATCTTTCTAAAGTGCAATTCTGACCCTGTCCTTCTCTTGCTCAAAGTCTTGCCAGGACTGCCCTGTGGCCTCAGGATAACCCCCAAGCCGCTCCCCTTGCATTGTTAGCCGGGCAATGTATAGGGCAGCCCTAACCTACCACCAGCCATTCTCTATGGTGGTCACATGACCCTTCTTACAATTCCAAAGATCCTTCACACCTGTGCATCTGTTTCTGCTGCCCCCTTTGCTGGGACCACCATTCTCCAGCTCCTTTTTTCACACCTGTTTAGCCTCTGGCTCTCATGCATACTGAACCTCTCCTGGGAAGCCTGGGTCTCCTCTGCCTCCTTATCATGGCCCCAAACCTACCCATTTAATGGTCCATTTACCAGGGCCCTGAGTCTGCCCATCTGAATCCTGAGGGACCTGGAGCTTTGCGGAGAGAACTGGCCTCAGATGGCCCTCCCTGTAGCTCCAGCACTGGCTGGCTCTTCTCATCCTTGAGATTCTCCTTGACTTCTTGGGCTGGGTGGGGCACCCCCACCCTTGCCTATTCTGTCATTACTGCTTGCTGTCTCTCCTAGTCAGCTGGGCAGGTTCAGCTTCATCCTGCTCTGCCCCAGGACTCAGAGCCCAGGACACAGAGGCACTCAACACACATCTGATGAAGCTGCACCAAACCTGTGTCCTTGTCAGCTCCAAACAGAACTGATGGTGGGTTGGGGTGGACCAGGAGCTGCAGGTAGTTGAGGGCGAATTTCTCCACATACTCTCGTAGCTGTTCCTTCTCGTACATGCGTTTGATGAAAAGCAGGGCCTGGGAACGCACCTGAGGAGAGAGCAGGGGCAAAATGGGGAAGATCTCGGGGCACAGGGGAGGAGGGTAACAGCTGTTCTTCCAAGACTGCCAGCACATTCGTGAAAACAAGTCAAGATTAAGGAAGGCTCAACCCAGCTGTTACTTGTGTCTAGGTCTATCACCAGCTCAGGAGAGAGGCATCCTGGCTCAAGGCAGGGCCCTGCATCACTGCTTCACTGTCTCCCTCCCAGCCACAGCTGTTACTCCTGCTTGCCTTGCTCATTACGCTCCCAGCAGAGAAAGCTTTCCTCAGTTCCTCAAGGAACTGACAAGGCTCCTGGGCTTTAGAACTTGGCACAGAAGGTCAAGAATGCCTAGAACTGGCTTGGCGCCTGTAGCTCAACGGGCTAAGGCGCCAGCCACGTACACCTGAGCTGGTGGGTTCAAATCCAGCCCGGGCCCACCAATCAACAATGACGACTGCAACCAAAAAATGGCTGGGCATTGTGGCGGGCGCCTGTGGTCCCAGCTACTTGGCAGGCAGAGGCAGGAGACTCGCTTGAGCCCAGGAATTGGAGGTTGCTGTGAACTGTGATGCCACAGCACTCCATCCAGGGTGACAGCTTGAGGCTCTGTCTCAAAAAAAAAAAGAATGCCTAGAATAATATCACTGACTAAATTTTATTTCATACAGACATCAACTACTAGGAGCCATGAGGGCACTCTGTCCCCAGAAGTAGCAGATGGCCAGGACCAGAGGTGCACAATGAAGGTCTGTTGAATGATTTAAAGAATACTGTGCTGGCTCAGTCCCTGTAGCTCAATGGCTGGGGCACCAGCCATACACTGAAGCTGGCAGGTTCAATTCCAGCCTGGGCCTGCCAAACAACAATGACAACTACAACCAAAAAATAGCCAGGCATTGTGGTGGGCACCTGTAGTCTCAGCTACTTGGGAAGCTGAGGCAAGAGAATCACTTAAGCCCAAGAGTTTGAGGTTGCTGTGAGGTGTGATGCCAAGGCACTCTACCCATGGTGACAGCTTGAGACTCTGTCTCAAAAAAAAAAAAAAAAGAAAAGAAAAAGAAAGAAAGAACATATACTGCCAGATCTCTTGAGCAGGGAGGGACCAAGGGCCTCACTCAACCATTGCACGTGCTTATTTATCCCCTCTAAAGCATACCCACCTACTCATATTTCAGGCCTCAGCCTGAACAAAAACAACCCAACAAAAATGACAACCAATAAACTGTTCCATGAGGGGCATTAGGCCTGAGGGAAACCTTTAGGGGAACGCAGAAAAGTCTGGGTTGGTCCTCAGGACAGAGGAAGTCTTTGCAAATTGCTGGCTGAGTGTAGCCAGGAAGTCATAACATGTGGCAGTGGGCATCACCTTGTCCTTCTCATGGGAACTGAGGTCAAGGAGGACATGCAGGTACTGAAACTGGCGAGACGGGCGCTTAAAGATCAGGTCTCGAAGTGTGGACATGCCCAGGTAGGTGCGACTCTGCAGCAAAAGAGAGGGAACCAGAACTCAGCCCAACTGCAGTGTGCCTTTGGGATCTGTCTCGTTTGCCTCCCTAAGATCAGGTACCTGGACAAAAGGGCCCAGGCCCTTGTGAAACCTGCACAAGGTGCAGGCTGTGTGCCCTTCAGACCCTTCAAGGCAGGCCCTGTCCCCACAACAAGCTGCCGTGAGTTAAGGATGCCTGCACCACCTGCCCCACAACCCATCTCACCTCGTCCTCGCAGTACTTGCGAATCACTTCCAGGGCACTCTCAGTGATGAGTGGGGCCTCCAGCACCACCTTGGTGAAGATGCTGCCAGAGAAGGAGGGAGAAGTCACAGCTGCAGAGAGGCCATTTGGCTTCCATGTGCTGCTGCAGAGATAGTTGTTCAACCCCTTGGTTACAGAGCTATGGAGGTGAACAGACTAGGGCTCAAAAGCTGCCAGGTAGGTGATTTGGGCAGAGACCATCTCTCTGAAACTCAGTTTTTCCCTTTTTTCAAATGAGTATTCCTAACTTCATTCATTTAATACAGCAATAGGAGAGAATGAAGGGGATGGAGGGTATTGGTTATATTAGATATGGTGGTTACAAAAAACACTTTTGAGGTAACACTTGGCCTCCAGTGGATGAGGAGCCAGCCATGAAAAGAGTGGGGTAGAGAACATTCCAGATGGAGAGAATAATAAGAGCCAAGGCCCTGAACTTGGCATGTCCAAGGAATGGACAGGACCCAGGCTCAAGTTTGGGGGGTGAACGGCAGAAAAAAGAGGCTTATGGAGGGGTTAGGTCACACAGACCTCACTGGACATAGTAAGAAGGGTGTACTTTATCCTAAGAGCAGTGGGGAACTATGGAAGGTTCTAAGTGGGGAAACAACAAAAGGATTTACATGATGAAATGTCCTTGGAGCTGCTGTTTGGAGGATAGATGGGCAAACTGAAGGCCAAGAATAGGGAGGCATCTATAGAACCGACTTAGGCAAGAGATGGAATGTGGTGAAGCCCATCTCCAAAACAAGCCCAGGAGATGGGAAAACAGGTGCAGAGGGTAACATATGCCACTCAAAGCAAGTGGCAGAACTGGGCAACAGCCCAGAGAGCATGACCTAGAGTCCATACTTAAAACTACAATCCTGTACATCCTTTCAGAGAATGGGGAGGGAAAGAGGAGGCCTGGGATAAGTACTTGGAAGACTGACTCAGTGGTGAAGAGGAAGGTGGTCAGAAAGCAGAGAAGAAGGGCAGGACACAGGAAAGGGGGACTCTCAGGGACAGAGGGGTGTGGGCCCACCCCCCTCACCCATCCTTCTGGTCCGGTTTCTCCTGCAGGCCAGAGAGCAGATGGATGAGGCAATCCTCATACTTGTCCAGGGTGCCTGAGGTACCAGCTGCCAGGTAGGCATTGTACTCCTGGTAGAGCCAGGCAAAGGCCAGGTCCAAGCGGGCTCGTACATCCTCTAGGATGAAGGACAGAACCTCAGCTTTTAGGCCTGAGTCAAATTGCGTCACCAGGCTGGCCAGGATCTTTATGCGTACCTGCAGGGGGAACAATCCAGTGCTGGTATGGGGGTGGGAAATCCTGGGGACACCACCCTTCAACAGTTCCCCTTCAACTCTTCCTGCCCAGGCTCAGTGGAAACAGGTAAGGTCCTGTTTGTGTGGCAGGAGGAGAGGGGATTGATCATCACAGAATAAAACTGAGTTTCTAGGAGAATCTACATACTTAAGTGTACAGAAAAAGATCTCGAAAGAATCCCCTAATTTGTGCATTGGTTACCTCTGATAAGGGGGACAGGATGCAGGTGATGGCCAAGGAAGCCTGTATTGTATCTATGTTGCCTGGAGATATTTTTAATTTTTAGAAACAGGGGTCTCACTATCCTATCCAGGCTGGTCTTGAGCTTCTGGTCTCAAGCAATCCTCCTATGGCAGCCTCCCAAGTATCTGGCATTACAGGTGTGGGCCACTATGCTGGTTGTAAGTACTTTTTAAAGAGTGTCTTCATTCACTAGTAGTTAATTAAAAATGAACTTTAAAGAATGGGTTGAAAAGTCACCGGAGGTAACAATAACAGCAAGTGGCAGAATCAGGATTTAAAACCAGGTTATGTCTGAATCTAGAGGATAATAACATGAACAACTACAAAGAACCAAAACCACGAGAGCGGCCCTCACTGGCAAGGTACTTCCTGACACCTGCCTCGTGCTGGTTAAGCACACACATGCATTTGCACATTTTTCTCTTGTCACCATGCAGAGCTGATAGTATTATCTCTGATTTATGGAAGATGGAGTGAAGCCTGCAGAGGTGACTGTGAGCAGCAGAGCATGGTTCTGCAGCCAGGCATGTTTGACTCAGGGTCTGATTCTTGGCTGGGATGTGAGGCAAGCTCTTGAGAAGAGGGACTAAAAGAACAGGCTGCTGGGGGGACGGGGCACACCTGGGCTGCCCCACTGCAGGCCACAGCCTTCTCAGCCCGCAGGATCCGCTTCACAGCACCCAGCTTCATGGCCTCAACCTGGGCATCAGTCAGGGGCTTCAGCACATCACTGAGACGGAAGATCTTCTTGCGTCCACCAGCACCTGCTAGCCTATGTAGGAGAGCAGGGATAGGGACACTGTGACTCAGAGCATCCTTTCTGCAGCCTAGTCCCATCTAGTGACTCTCCCCACCTCAGGGACTAGGCAGGCCACCCAGGAAACAGCCTACCTTTTTATTTTTATTATTATTATTATTTTTTTTAGAGATAGAGTCTCACTTTGTCGTCCTTGGTAGAGTGCCATGGCGTCACAGCTCACAGCAACCTCCAGCTCTTGGGCTTAGGCGATTGTCTTGCCTCAGCCTCCCAAGTAGCTGGGACTACAGGCACTCACCACAATGCCTGGCTATTTTCTGGTTGTAGTTGTCATTGTTTGGCAGGCCTGGGCTGGGTTCTAACCCGCCAGCTCTGGTGTATAGGCTGGCGCCCTAGCCAGTGAACTACAGGCACAGAGTCAGGGCACAGCCTTTCTAACTCCTCTGTGACTTTGAGGCATGGCAAAGGTATGAGTGAGGAAGAGAAGGCTATTTTGTTTTTGCATAAGGTGTCTTAGGGAAGGCACTAACATGTGAGTGGAGATCTAAATGGAGGAAGGGAACAAGATGCACAAACGTTTGGGGACAAGCTTTCCAGGCAGAGAGAACAGTAAAGGCAAAACCTTGAAGTGGGGATCTGCTTGTGGGGTCAATGGAGGAGGGAGTGAGAGGTGCAGAGGGCATGCTGGGATAGCAGGTTGTGCTCAGTTGTGTTATTGAGACTTGGGTGGAGCCAGGGCTGGGCTGGCTGGGTTTTGTGGTCTGTAAGGTACATAATAAGGAGGACAATGATGTTGAAAACCAATAGCACTTATTACACATCAAGAATCATGTGAAATTCTTTACCATAAAAATCAAATTTTTTTTTTTTTTTTTTGAGACACAGCCTCAAGCTGTCATCCTGGGTAGAGTGCAGTGGCATCACAGTTAATAGCAACCTCCAACTCCTGGGCTCAAGCGATTCTTCTGCCTCCACCTCCCAAGCAGCTGGGACTACAGGTGCCCGCCACAACGCCCAGCTATTTTTTTTGGTTGCAGCCGTCATTGTTGTTTGGTGGGCTGGGCTGGATTTGAACCTGACAGTCAGGTGTATGTGGCTGGCGCCTTAGCCGCTTGAGCCACAGGCGCCAAGCCCACAATCACTTTTAACTTAAAGAGTTATCTAATATAGTTATCTAACCATCACTGTGAACTAATTTAATTCTTTCTTGATCCTTACAAGGAAGATACTGTCATTACACCTATTTTATTTTCTTTTTTGAGACAGTCTCACTATGTTGCCATGGTAGAGTGCCATGGTTTCACAGGTCACAGGAACCTCAAACTCTTGGGCTTAGGTGATTCTCTTGCCTCAGCCTCCCGAGTAGCTCAGTCTACAGGTGCATACCACAATGCCTGGCTATTTTTTGTTGCAACTGTGATTGTTATTTAGCTGGCCTGGGCCAGGTTTGAACCTGCCAGCCTCGGCGTGTGTGGCTGGCGCCATAACCAATGTGCTATGGAAGCCAAGCCCATTATACCTATTTTAGACATAAGAAAGGGGGGCATCGGCTCGGCGCCTGTGACTCAAGCGGCTAAGGTGCCAGCCACATACACCTGAGCTGGCGTGTTCGAATCCAGCCTGGGCCCACCAAAAAGTAATGACGGCTGCAACAAAGAATAGTCGGGCGTTGTGACAGGTGCCTATAGTCCCAGCTACTTGGGAGGCAAAGGCAGGAGACTCGCTTGAGCCCAGGAATTGGAGGTTGCTGTGAGCTGTGATGCCACAGCATTCTACCCAGGGCGATAGCTTGAGGCTCTGTCTCAAAAAAAACAAAACAAAACAAAAGAGGGGGGCGTTTTTAGAGAAAAGAAAACAACAGAGGGTTAGCAGTTATTGCTGTGACTCAGGAGTCAGAGAGAACCAGGTTCAGACCTCTTTCCATCTCACATACACACTGGTGAACCAAAAGCACAGGGCAAGGCTCCCATCCTGTCCAGCACCTGGAAGGGAACTCACCGGGGCTGTGTGACTGGAATGATGGGCTCTGGCCTCCTCTTGGCCTGGGGCACTTCCTCTTCCAGAGGGGACATGGAACTCAGAGAGCCCACCACTGAGATGGCTTGGCCTTGCGCTGACAGGCGCCGCTTGATCAGGACACTCTCTGGCTTTACCACCTTCTCCTCCTTGGGCTCCTCCTTGCACTGTTTGGTTTGCTCCACGCCTGAGAAGGAGGCAGCAAATGAGCACTTAGCACATGAGACCCCCCTGCTCCCATCTAAGGACCTCGTATATGCCCAGCTGCCCATCTCTGAGCCTCATATACAAACCTTCTTTAAGTCTGCACAATACCTTCCTGGAGCGGGTATTCTCTTTATCTCCATTTTGCAGTACAACAACTAAGGCTCAAACTAGAAATGCCATTTATTGCTAGTGGGAGTAGCAAATGGTATAGCCACTTTGGAAACATGATGAGCAGTTTTTAATATGCTGATCACTTCCTAATCTATGACCCAACCATTCCCCTCCTTTGTTTATTATACTCCTTGGTATGTATACACTCAACATAGGTGAGAGCACATGGGCATCAAAAGACTTGCACACAAAAGTTCACAGCTGGGTGGCGCCTGTGGCTCAGTGAGTAGGGCACCGGTGCCATATACTGAGGGTGGCGGGTTCGAACCCGGCCCTAGCCAAACTGCAACAAAAAATAGCCAGGCGTTGTGGCGGGCGCCTATAGTCCCAGCTACTCGGGAGGCTGAGGCAAGAGAATCGCCTAAGCCCAAGAGCTGGAGGTTGCTGTGAGCTGTGATGCCATAGCACTCTACTGAGGGTGACAAAGTGAGACTGTCTCTTAAAAAAAAATAAGTTCACAGCAGCTTTATTCACAATGGCCCCAAACTGGAAATAAGTCACAAGTCCATTAACAGGAGTGCAGATAAACAAACGGTTGTGTATTCACATAAGGGAATACTACTGAGCAGTAAAAGATAAGCAACTAATGACAACATGGATGACTCTCAAATTATAATGAACAAAAGAGGCCAAACTCTTTGTGATCCCATTTATATGAAGTTCAAGAACAGGAAAGGTGCCTGTAGCTCAGTGGGTAGGGCACCAGCCGCATACACCGAGGCTGGCGGGTTTGAACCCAACAATGACAATTGCAACAACAACAAAAATAGCCGTGTGGGTGGATTGCCTGAATTCACAGGTTCAAGACCAGCCAGAGAAAGGGCCAGACCCCGTTTCTAAAAATAGCTGGGTGTTGTGGTAGGCACCTGTAGGCCCAACTACTTGGGAGGCTGAGGCAAGAGAATCGCTTAAGCCCAAAAGTTTGAGGCTGCTGTGAGCTGTGATGTCATGGGACTCTACCCAGGGCAACATCTTGAGACTCTGTCTCAAAAAAGAAAAAAAACAAAGAAACAGGAAAAGAAACAAAAATCAGAACAGTTAAGGTTGCTGTGGTTTTCTCCGGAGTTAGGATACTCTGACTGCTGAATGGAAAGGAGCAAGAAGAACTTTCTTTTTTTTTTTAGAGACAGAGTCTCACTTTGTTGCCCTCGGTAGAATGCTGTGGTGTCACAAGTCACAGCAACCTCCAGCTCCTGGGCTCAGGTGATTCTCTTGCCTCAGCCTCCTGAGTAGCTAAGACTACAGGCTTCTGTCACAATGCCCACTTATTTTTGTTGCAGCTTGGCTGGGGGTAGGTTTGAACCCGCCACCCTCATTCAGTATATGGGGCTGGCACCCCACTTATTGAACCACAGGTGCCACCCAAGAAAGAACTTTCTATAGTGGTCTATATAACTTAGGCATCCCTGATCTCAAAATCTGAAATCCAAAATGCTCCAAAATCTGAAACTTGAATGTCAGCATAATGCCATGAATGGGGAATTCCACACCTGACCTCAGGTTACACACAAAACATAGTGAAAACTTTGTTTCAAGTAAAAGGATGAAAAATACCATATAAATTTATTTTCAGGCTATGTGTATGATATATGTAAGAAGCAAACGGCTGGGTGTGGTGGCTCATGCCTGCAATCCTAGCACTCTGGGAGGCCAAGGCAGGTGGATTGCCTGAGCTCACGGGTTCGAGACCAGCCTGAGCAAGAGTGAGACCCCATCTCTAAAAATGGCCAGGCATTGTGGCAGGCACCTGTAGTCCCAGCTACTTGGGAGGCTGAGGCAAGAGAATCACTTGAGCCCAGGAGTTTGAGGTTGCTGTGAGCTATGACATCACGGCACACTACCAAGAGTAACATAGTGAGACTCTGTCTCAGAAAAAGAAAATAAAAAACAAAAATCAAGGGCAGCGCCTATGGCTCAAAGGAGTAAGGCGCTGGCCCCATATGCCAGAGGTGGTGGGTTCAAACCCAGTTCCGGCCAAAAAACTGCAAAAAAAAAAAAAAAAAAAAAAATCAAATGAATTCTATGTTTAGAGGTGGGTCCCATCCCCAAGATATCTCATATGTAAATATTTCAAAATCCCCAAACATCCAAAATCTGAAACACATCTGGTACCAAGCATTTTGGATAAGGGGTATTCAACCTGTATCTTGAACTGGGTGGTGATTATACTAGAATGTTCACTTTCTAATAATTCACTAAGGTATATACTTAAGAGCTGTGCTTCACTTTATGTATTCTATACCTCAATAGTACTGTTAAAATGGAGAAAACTCTGAGGCTCAGAGAGGTTAAGTAATTCAACCAAAGTCACACAGCTGTTAGGTTGATAGCAGGTCTGGTTCAACAAGACCTCAAACTCAGGTCTGTTGGATTTCAAAGCAAAGGACCAGAAAATACTGAACACTCATTCTATCCATGGGACCTGTAATTATTTACATGTTAGCTCTCATTTGATTTTCATCTGCACCAAGAGAAGGCTTTTTTCCAATAAGGAGAACCTAGTAGCCATAATTATCAGCTCCCGGCCAAAATCAGCTCTAGAAGACACTGACCTGGCCCCAGTCCTGCAGCCGTCATCTGTGTGGCCATGAGCCGAGCCAGGTGCTTGATCTGAGCTTCAGTGCCTGCTGACTCCACAGGCGTGTAGATGGCTTGGAAAGAAGCGGGCATGGTCTCAGGCAGGTACACCATGCTGATGAGGACCTGTGGGAAGCCCAGACCAACGTTGGCCAATGTTAGGGCCAAACTAAGACTGACCTAGACTCACTCTCCTGGAGCTCAGCCTCTAAGGCAGTGGTTCTCAACCTTCCTAATGCCGCAGCCCTTTAATACTGTTCCTGTAGGTCCCAACCCACAGGTTGAGAACCACTGCTCTAAGGGAAGCCAGGGAGAAAATGAGCAATGATACAGTGTGGTGCTTGAGAAGGAAGTGAAGGATGACATGAGCTGCATCCGGAGGGCACACAAGGCTTTGGCTTCCCAAGGAAGTGACACCTTGGTTGAAAACTAAGTGGAGGGGCAAGGCACGGTGGCTCACCCGTGTAATTCTACCACTCAAGGAGTCCAAGGCAGGTGGACTGCCTGAGCTCAAAGGTTTGAGACCAGCCTAAGCCACAGAGAGACCTCGTCTCTAAAAATAGCTGGGCGTTATGGTAGGCGCCCATAGTCCCAACTACTTGGGAGGCTGAGGAAAAGAATCACTTGAGCCCAAGAGTTTGAGTCTGTTATGAGCTACGATGCCACAGAACTCACTCTACCAAAGGTGACAAAGTGAGATTCTATCTCAAAAAAAAAACCAAAAACTGAGGAGTGGGTAGGAAAGAGCCTGGTGTAGGGAGTCTCTTTCGGTGGGAGGGATATGTATTCCAGGTACAGGAATACTATGGGAGAAGGCTCAGGGAAGGTTCAATGAAGACTATATGGATTGGGAATTGACTTAAAAAAATGAGTGAATAGGGCAGCACCCGTAGCTCAGTGCACAGGGCACTGGCCACATACACCAAGGCTGGCAGGTTCAAACCTGGCTGGGGCCAGCTACATCAATGACAACTGCAACAAAAATAGCCAGCCTTTGTGGCGGGTGCCTGCAGTCCCAGCTACTTGGGGGCTGAGGCAAGAGTTTGAGGTTCCTGTGATCTGACTCCACGGCACTCTATCCAGGGTGACAACTTGAGACTCTGTCTCAAACAGACAAAAAAAAAAGGGTGGCACCTGTGGCTCAAGGAGTAGGGTACCAGCCTTATATACCAGAGGTGGTGGGTTCAAACCCAGCTCTGGCCAAAAACTGAAAAAACAAAACAAAACAAAAAAAACCTATTACAAAAAAATAAGAAGACAAGCAAACAAAAAAGAATCCAGTCTCCTAACACAGAGAGCATCCATGGGTGTTAGGAATCGTTAACAAAGGATAATTTCAAACTCCCTACACATTTGGAACTTTAAATATACACTCTAAATAATATAATAATTAGAACAGAAAGATACTACTACAATGCAGCTAAAATGGTACATAGATGGAAAATTCAATCCTTAAATGCTTACATTGAAAAAGAAGACTAGATAGATGGCTCGGTGCCTGTGGCTCACGCGGCTAAGGCGCCAGCTACATACACCTGAGCTGGTGGGTTCCAATCCAGCCTGGGCCCGCCAAAAAGTAATGACGGCTGCAATCAAAAAATAGCCAGGCGTTGTGGCGGGCACCTGTAGTCCCAGCTACTTGGGAAGCAGAAGAATTGCTTGAGCCCAGGAGTTGGAGGTTGCTATGAGCTGTGATGCCACGGCACTCTACCCAGGGCAACAGCTTGAGATTCTGTCTCAAGAAAAAAAAAAAAGAGGACTAGAAATTAATCTGTCAACCATTTAACTTGTAACTTTATGGAGAAAAATATTCAAAGAAAGTAGCAGGAAAAAAATAAAGGCAACAGAAATAAAACAAAAGGCTCTAAAAGAAAAGGAACAGAGCTGGTTGCAGTGGTAGACACGTAGTCCTAGCTACTCAGGAGGCTAAGACTAGAGATCCCTTAAGCCCAGGAGTTTGACACCAGCCTAGGCAACAGCAAAGAATCAGTTCTTTGAAATAACTGAAAATAAGCAAATCTTTGGCAAGACTGGATACAGTACTAAGAACAAAAATGAGCACATTACCATAGAGACGGCAGTATTTTTATAAATGTATAAGAATACTATGAACAACTTCATGGCAATACATTTGAAAAGGACAGTTTCCTTGAGAGATGATGGAAAAGGCAGAATGAGTTAACAGAAGCCAGATCAGACAGGGCCTACTAATGCAAGCTGAATTTAATCTATTTAAATTTCATTTAAATAGAAAGCCATGGCAGAGATTTCAGCAGGAGAGTACCATGATTTGCACTTTAGAAAGCTAAGTCTCGGAGCAGCGCTCATAGCTCAGTAGGTAGGGTGCCAGCCATGTGCACCAGGGCTGGTGGGTTCGAACCCAGCCCTGGCCTGCTAAAAACAAACAAACAAAAATAGCTGGGCGTTGTGATCGGCACCTGTAGTCCCAGCTACTCGGGAGACTGAGGCAAGAGAATCGCTTAAGTCCACGAGTTTGAGGTTGCACCCTACTGAGGGCAACAGTGAGACTGATTCAAACAACAACAACAAAAAAATTAAATAAATAAATAAATTCAGTCTTCTAAAACAAAACAAAACAAAACACAAACAAACAAAAAAGATAGCCAGGCGTTGTGGCAGGTATCTATAGTCCCAGATACTCGGGAGGCTAAGGCAAGAGAATTGCTTAAGCCCAAGAGTTTGAGGTTGCTGTAAGCTGTGAGGCCATAGCACCCTACCGAGGGCAACAGAGTGAGACTGTCTCAGAAAAAAAAGAAAGCTAAGTCTTGGGCAGTGCCCGTGGCTCAGTTGGCAGGGCCCAGGCCATATGCACCAAGGGTGGCAGGTTCGAACCCGGCCCGGGCCAGCTGCAAGGATAACTGCAACAACAACAACAAATAGCTAGGAATGCGGCGGGCACCTGTGGTCCCAGCTGCTTAGAAGGCTGAGGCAGGAGAATCCCTTAAGCCCAAGAGTTTGCGTTTCTGTGAACTGTGACACCACACCACCTTCTACCAAGGGCAACATAGTGAGACTCAGTCTCAAAAAAAAAAGAAAGCTAAGTCTCCAAGCTGCCAAGAGGGAGTTGAAGGGGGCCAGCACCAGGAAGCAAGTGAGGTCATCTGGAGGAGGTGGACAGTATACAAAAGAGGTAGGGGAAAGGGTAAGATACTTCCTCCTTACCCTGGGGGGAGCTGGACCCCATCCTTACCAGATTGGCCACGTTGTCGGGTGTCAGTAGAGGCTGCAGGAACTCGGCAGTAATATCTGTGTCTGATTGGCCTGAGATCTGGGCTGAAGCCTTTGAAGTCCCCGATGGGCCTGGCTCCAAGTCTTTGTCCTCATCGTCTTCCCCCAGGTTGGGCTCTGAGGGAGGGAAGGAGAACAAGATGCTGGCCCTAAAGAAAGCAGCAGTCGTCACTCTGCTTGGGAATTCCAGGTGGTCCCTGCCTCCAGCCAGCCCCAGCAAAGGGGAGCAGCACTGTGACAGTGGATGCAGATCTATGCTGCAGCCCTGCTTCTGGCCTCAAATTGCCATATGACCCTGGGCAACTACCTCCCTCTTTCTGGGCCTCAGTTCTCATTTGAGAAATGGAATTAAGTCATATCACTCCAGCTGAATAGAGTAAGTTCCAAGAAGACAGTATTATTATTATTATTTTTTTTTTTTTTTTTGAGAAAGAGCCTCAAGCTGTCACCCTGGGTAGAGTGTCATGGCCTCACAGCTCACAGCAACCTCCAATTCCTGGGCTCAAGCGAGTCTCCCGCCTCCGCCTCCCAAGTAGCTGGGACCGCAGGCGCCCACCACAATGCCCAGCTATTTTTTGGTTGCAGCCGTCATTGTTTGGCAGGCCCAGGCTGGATTCGAACCCGCCAGCTCAGCTGTACGTGGCTGGCACCGAGCCGAAGACAGTATTATTAACAAAAAAGATCAAGTAATTCCATGGAACCTTATTATTTAACAACTTCTATCTTTAAAATAGTGCTCAAATTTACCAGGAATCAGGAAATGCAAAAACTAAAAACAAAACTCCCCGAATACTATTAAGAGAGCATGTTTTGTGGCCAGGCACAGTGGCTCATGCCTATAATCCTGGCACTCTGGGAGGCCAATGGGGAAGGATTGCTTGAGCTCAGAAGTTCGAGGCCAGCCTGTGCAAGAGCGAGACCCTGTATCCACTAAAAAAATATAAAACCTAGCTGGGCATCATGGTGGGCATCTATAGTCCCAGCTACCCAGGAGGCTGAGGCAGGAGGATCACTTGAGCCCAAGAGTTTGAAATTGCTATGAGCTAGATCCTGTGTAAGGAACTGGCCAGGGCATCACTTCTAAAGTAATCTTGTCAAAAGTGCATAACCTGATTCCAGTCAAAGGGCAAGAGCAGACAACCCCAAAGGGATGAACATTCTACCAAACAACTGTCCTGGACTTCTTCACAACATTGTTGTCATGAAAGACAAAGAAGGCTGAGGAAGTGATTTGAGAGACATGCCAACTAAATGCAATGTATGATCCATGCCTTGTGAAGAGTACACAGTTTCCGGTACTGTTCTTATAACTAGTTTCTAGGTTCAAAATAAAAAAGTTTAAGGAGAGCTAAGGCGCCAGCCACGTACACCTGAGCTGGTGGGTTCGAATCCAGCCCGGGCCCGCCAAACAACAATGATGGCTACAACCAAAAAATGGCCGGGCGTTGTGGCGGTTGCCTGTAGTCCCAGCTACTTGGGAGGTGGAGGCAAGAGACTCACTTGAGCCAAGGAGTTGGAGGTTGCTGTGAGCTGTGATGCCATAGTACTCTATCCAGGGTGACAGTTTGAGGCTTTGTCTCAAAAAAAAATCCTGCCATCTATCCCAATCAAAAATAAACAAACAAAAAGTTTAAAGAAATAGAAAAATATGGCTCGGTGCCTGTGGCTCAACGGGCTAGGGCACCAGCCATGTACACCTGAGCTGGCGGGTTCGAATCCAGCCCGGGCCCACCAAACAACAATGACGGCTGCAACCAAAAAATAGCTGGGTGTTGTGGTGGGCGCCTGCGGTCCCAGCTACTTGGGAGGTGGAGGCGGGAGACTCGCTCGAGCCCAGGAATTGGAGGTTGCTGTGAGCTGTGATGCCACAGCACTCTATCCAGGGTGACAGCTTGTGGATCTTTCTCAAAAAAAAAAAAAAAAAAAAGAAAGAAATAGAAAAATAGGGGCGGCGCCTGTGGCTCAGTGAGTAGGGCACCGGCCCCATATACCGAGGGTGGCAAGTTCAAACCCGGCCCCAGCCGAACTGCATCAAATATTAGCCGGGCGCTGTGGCGGGCGCCTGTAGTCCCAGCTACTTGGGAGGCTGAGGCAAGGGAATCGCCTAAGTCTAAGAGCTGGAGGTTGCTGTGAGCTGTGACTCCACAGCACTCTACCGAGTGAGACTCTGTTTCTACAAAAAAAAACAGCCAGGCTTTATGGCGGGCGCCTATAGTCCCTGCTACTTGGGAGGCTGAGGCAAGAGAATTGCCTAAGCCCAAGAGCTGGGGGTTGCTGTGAGCTGTGACACCATGTCACTCTACCAAGGACAACAGAGTAAGACTCTGTCTCTACAAAAAAAAGAAAGAAAAGAAATACAAAAATGAAAAATAGAATTGATAGACGAAAATAACTTTAAATGTGCAAACCCTTTGCCTCAGCAATCCCATCACTAGGAATCTATCCTTTGATTAGATAAGACACATACAAGATGAGTATACTATAGCAATCTTTCTACTTTTGACAGAGGGCTAGTTAAAGTGTCCATGTGCACTACAGATTATTAGGCCATCATTAAAAAGAATGCAGATTTCTATGTGCAGATACATAGAAAGAACTCCAAGATGAAACTAAATGAAAGGCCAGGCATAGTGACTATAATCCTAGCACTCTGGGAGGCCGAGGTGGGCAGATTGCTTGAGCTCAGGAGTTCGAGATCAGCCTGAGCAAGAGTGAGACCTGTCTTTACTAAAAATAAAAAACTGGGCTCTGCGCCTGTGGCTCAAGCAGCTAAGGCGCCAGTCATGTACACCTGAGCTGGCAGGTTCGAATCCAGCCCGGGCCTGCCAAACAACAATGACAGCTGCAACCAAAAAATGGCCAGGCGTTGTGGCGGTCACCTGTAGTCCCAGCTACTTGGGAGGCGGAGGCAGGAGACTCACTTGAGCCCAGGAATTGGAGGTTGCTGTGAGCTGTGATGCCATGGCACTCTATCCAGGGTGACAGCTTGAGGCTCTGTCTCAAAAAAAAAAAATAATAAAATAAAATAAAAATAAAAAACTGAGGCAAGAGAATCACTTGAGTCCAAGAGTTGGAAGCTGCTGTGAGCTACACCACCATGGCACTCTACTGAAGGCGAAAAAGTGTGACTCTGTTCCCCCTCCCCCCCCAAAAAAAAAACTAAATGAAAAAAAAAATCATGCTACACAACAATCTGCTTAGCATGTTTAAGTATGGAAAAATACAGTTAGATCCCTACTGCACTCCTTATTTTACTTAATTTTTTCTTTTCTTTTAGACAGTCTCACTCTGTCACCCTGGGTAGAGTGCTGTGGCACCATAGCAACTTCAAACTCTTGGGCTTGAGCAATCCTCTTGCCCCAGCCTCCCGAGAGTAGCTGGGACTACACGTCTACATCACCATGCCAGGCTAGTTTCGCTAGTTTTGGTAGAGACAGGGTCTCTTGCTCAGCCTGGTCTCTAACTCTTCAGAGCAATCCTCCCACCTCAGCCTCCCAGAGTGCTACAACTGGCTTTTTTTTTTTCTTTGAGACAAGAGTCTCACTTTGTCACTCTTGGTAGAGTGTCATGGCATCACAGCTCACAGCAACTTCAAACTCTTAGGCTCAAGTGATTCTCTTGCCTCCGCCTCCCAAGTGGCTGGGACTACAGGCACCTCCCACAGTGCCCAGCTACTTTTATGTCTCGCTCTTGCCCAGGCTGGTTTTGAACCTGTGAGCTCAGGCAATTCACCCACCTTAGCATTCCAGAATGCTAAGATTACATGCATGAGTCACCACCGCTGAGTCAAATTCCTTTTTTACTCTTTTTTTTTTTTTTGAGACAGAGCCTCAAGCTGTCACCCTGGGTAGAGTGCCGTAGTATCACAGCTCACAGCAACCTCCAACTCCTGGGCTCAAGCCATTCTCCTGCCTCTACCTCCCAAGTAGCTGGGACTACAGGTGCCTGCCACAATGCCTTGCTATTTTTTGGTTGTAGCCGTCATTACTGTTTGGAGGGCCTCAGCTGGATTCGAACCTGCCAGCTCAGGTGTATGTGGCTGGTGCCTTAGCCTCCTGAGCCACAGGTGCCGAGCCTTTTTTTTTTAATGAAAAAATAAGTTTTCCATAAATGTTCTAGAAACAAACAGGGATAACTTTTTTTTTTTTTTGAGATAAGAGTTTTACTCTATTGCCCTGGGTATAGTGCCTGGCATCACTGTAGCTCACAGCAACCACAAACTCCTGGGCTCCAGAGATCCTCTTCCTTCAGCCTCCCCAGTAGCTGGGACTACAGGTGCCTCCTATAATGCCCAGCTAGTTTTTCCTATTTTTAGTAAAGATCGGGGTCTTGCTCTTGCTCAGGCTGGTCTCAAACTCCTGAGCTCAGGCAATCCACCTGCCTCGGCCTCCCAGAGTAGGAGGATTACAGGTGTGAGCCACTGGACCCTGTCCAGTCTACTTATTTATAAAACAAAGGAAAGGAGGGCTCCAGACATATAAAGTACCCTGAAAAAAAAACATAAGGAAGTGTTCATACTTGGGGAGTGGTTACTTTTAAAGGAAGACTTTTTATTTTATTCCTTTCTATATAAATTATTTTTGGGTTTTTTTTTTTTTTTTTTTTTTTGAGACACAGTCTCAAGTTGTCGCCCTGGGTAGAGTGCTGCGGCGTCACAGCTCACAACAACCTCCAACTCTTAGGCTTAAACAATACTCCTGTCTCAGCCTCCCAAGTAGCTGGGACTACAGGCGCCCACCACAATGCCCAGCTATTTTTTGGTTATAGTTGTCACTGTTGTTTGGCAGGCCCAGGCTGGATTAGAACCCTCCAGGTCTGGTGTATGTGGCTTGCGCCTTAGCCTCTTGAGCTACAGGTGCGAGCCATTTCTATATAATTTAAATAAATAATCCATAATTTTTTTCTTTTTCTTTTTCTTTTTTTTGAAACAGAGCCTCAAGCTGTCACCCTGGATAGAGTGCGGTGGCATTACAGCTCACAGCAACCTCCAATTACTAGGCTCAAGCAAGTCTCCTGCCTCTGCCTCCCAAGTAGCCGGGACTACAGGCGCCCGCCACAACGCCCAGCCATTTTTTGGTTGCAGCCGTCAATGTTGTTTGGCAGGCCCGGGCTGGATTCGAACCCGCCAGCTTAGGTGTATGTGGCTGGCGCCCCAGCCTGTTGAGCCACAGGCGCCGAGCCCTCTTTTTTCTTTTTTTTTAAGAGACAGAGTCTCACTTTTACACCCTCAGTAGAGTGCCGTGACGTCACAGCTCACAGCAACCTCCAGCTCTTGGGCTTAGGCGATTCTCTTGCCTTAGCCTCCCAAGTAGTTGGGAATATAGGCACCCGCCACAACGCCCGGCTATTTTTTTGTTGCAGTTTGGCCGGGGCCAAGTTCAAACTGGCCACCCTCAATATATGCGGCCGGCTCAGTGGGGAGCCACAGACACCGCCTATAATCCATAATTATTAAATATACTATATACTTTAATAATTCTATTTTGTTATCATTTACTATATGTCATATTACATAATATAATTCATAATATAATATTAATACAAATTCAGCATATAGTTTAAGGTAAATAATTAGGTAAAGAAGGAACATTGGGTGGCGCCTGTGGCTCAGTGAGTAGGGCGCTAGCCCCATATACCGAAGGTGGCGGGTTCAAACCCAACCCTGGCCAAACTGCAACAACAACAAAAAGAAGCAAACATTTTATGCTTGGCACCCATAGCTGAGTGGGTAAGGTGCCGGCCACATACACTGGGGCTGGCAGGTTCGAACTTGGCCTGTGTCTGCCAAACAACAATGACAACTACAACAAAAAATAACCAGGTGTTGTAGCAAGTGCCTGTAGTCCCAGCTACTTGGCAGGCTAAGGCAAGAGAAATCGCTTAAGCCTAAGAGTTAGAGGTTGCTGTGAGCTGTGACACCAGAGCACTCTACAAAGGGCAACATAGTTAAACACTTGTCTCAAAACAAAAACATTTTAAGCATGGTCAGCCTCCATTCCCCCTTCCTCGAGGCCCCATATTCAGATCCTCAGCTCACCTAGCTTCATCTTCTTAAGTGTGGAATCTGAGTCATCTCGGGGCCGCTTGCGGGCATCCTTGCTGCTGGGCATATTGCGGGCAATCTCAGCCTGTGGTGTGCCCAGGTCCACCAGCAGAGTGGTGATCTGAGCCTGGAATTCCAAGGAGGCAGGGTGCTTCAGCACACTCAACAGGTGCAGCTTGAGGTTCTTACGCACACTGCTCACCTGAGATTTGGCCAGTGTCGGGGGGAGGTTGGCTGTGAGAAAAGCAGGTTAGTGGTATAGATCAGCAATTTTCAACTCATGTGCCCTGAGAGGATCTTAGGTGAGCTATGAAAAATTTTAAATGTCATTAGTTAAATTATTTTCAAAAAAAGTTGAAAGCACAGTAAGCATATTCTACCTTTTACTCTTTTTTTGATCAATATAATTTAAGTGAGCCATGGAAGTTTAACTATAGATTCAAGTGTGCCGTGAGAGAAAAAAGGTTGAAAAATACTGCCATAGGGAGTCTTATGGCACCCTGCTCGTCTTGATTCCTGCCTCCAAACTTGGGCAGTGGTTTTGTGGGCATCTCCTAGAAATGCCCTCAGATCTAACATGTCCCTTTCCCCCAGTCAAGTTGATATTTACAACCCTTAAAAGGTCTCTATTATTATTAGTTAACCTTAAAACAAATATGACAAGCACACCTTTTATTAAACATAAAATCTCATCTCCCTCCAACTCTAGACTGGAACTTCCGAAATTCTTCCCCAGGGAGGGCTATAATCACTACCTTCACCTCCAAAAATTCTCAAATGAACGGCTACAACACGTCACTGCTGGTGTCTTGCCACTCCCTGGAGTAAGAATGACTCTCTAATACCTAACGGTCACCTTGATGAGTGGGCCTCCCTGTTTCACAGCAAAAATGGATGCCTATAATTTTGTTTGCTCAGCATCCAATACTCCTTCCTTAGCCAACAACATTCCCATTCCCCTTTGAGGGAACTACCCTGTTTCCATTCTCAGTCTAAGTGAGCATAAGACCAAGGGCTAGTGAGAACCCCACATTCCCTTGACTACTGTAATTGGTCCAGAGATAGGCTCGTAATCTCTGCTCAGCCAATCAGAAACAATGGGCATCAGCACTTGGACTTTTGCTGGAATGATTAGGACGGAGACACTCTCTTTTCCCTTGGGTTGCTAAGTTGGTAGAATGTAAACCTGGTGGTTTGGGGTGCCATCTTTGCTACCCCAAGGAAAGAGTCAGAGAATGAACCCAAAATGGAGAAAATGAAAGCCAAGAGATGAAGAGAAACAGATCTATTACCTATACACACTCATGCCTCAATCCCAGACTTCTCAGTTTTCATATGTGCACAAAAGCAGAGAAAACAGCATGACTCTCTATGTGATCATCAATATTTTCTAATCTGGGGATATCTATCCTCTTCCTTGTTTTGGTGTGTGAGGTGAGAGAAGTTAGAATAGCCAAAAGTTTTTCACAGACTTCATGGCATTTTACTCACATATGCTTCAATAGTAAAGCCAGTTTTGAAACAGGTTTCTGTCATACGCCAAAAGATTCCCGTATAATCTAGAGACTCCCACAGCCTGCTAGATTGAAGACTAGCACTCAGGGGTCCACCACCCAGCTCACAACTTTCAAGAGAGGACACACTGGCCAGTGGAGAGGGGAAGGGGAGGGAATCAACCTACCATGCAGGGTTTCATAGGCCTGGATCACTTCAGACATGAACATGGGTCTCTGCCGAGCGATGTTGGCAAGGGAGCCCAGTGCTGTGGTGAGGTTGATGGAGGAGATGGCAGGGTGCACCATGAACTTGAGCAGTTGCTCCAGGGCTGCCTTTCCCTCCTCCCATAGCACGTCTAATGAGGGAGAAAAGAAAACCTGTCATTGGGGTCCGTTCTCCCAAGCCTCTGGTAAGAGTAGCTTTTGGGGTCAAAAGAAAGCAGTACTGGTACTTAGAAGTCTGTGAAAGGCTAGGAAAACAAAATTCAGTGGTTGATGACTTCTAGGCAACAAACTATTAATGAGTATAAATATGTAGTAATAAGGATGTTCAAAATCCTGTTGGACTTGTAAATAGTGAAAAATAAAAAATAATTGTACTGGGGCGGTGCCTGTGGCTCAGTGAGTAGGGCGCCGGCCCCATATACTGAGAGTGGCGGGTTCAAACCTGGCCCCAGCCAAACTGCAACAAAAGAATAGCCAGGTGTTGTGGCGGGGGCCTGTAGTCCCAGCTACTTGGGAGGTGGAGGTAGGAGAATCACTTGAGCCCAGGAGTTGGACATTGCTGTGAGCTGTGATGCCACAGTGCTCTACCCAGGGCGACAGCTTGAGACTCTGTCTCAAAAAAATAAAATAAATAACATAAGATAATTCTATTTACTTATATCCAACCACAGGAAACAGACTACATGAATCACCTTGATATGAAACTTTGAATATGTGTACATACATAGACAAAGAACTCAAAGTCCCCTGTAGCACCATTCCTCTCAATCTGGTCCTGAAACACTAACACAACTTTGGTAGATATTTTTCCAGACATTTTCTAAGCAAAAACATACTGAATGCCACCTTCTTTGTAATAGTGAATAACAAAAAAACTAAATGTCTACCAACAAAGAACTGTTTAATAGAATGGAAGGTTCCAGGGTTAGGCATGCTGGCTCAAGCCTGCAATCCTAGCATTCTAGGAGGCTGAGGTGAGTGGATTGCTTGAGCTCAGGAGTTCGAGACCAGCTTGAGCAAGAGTGAGACCCCATCTCTAAAAATAGCCAGGCATTATGGTGGGTACCTGCAGTCCCAGCTACGTTGTAGGCTGAGGCAAGAGAATCGCCTGAGCCCAGGAGTTTGAGGTTGCTGTAAGCTGTGATGCCATGGTACTCTACCAAGGGCAACAAAGTGAGACTTCTGTCTCAAAAAAAAGAATGGAAGGTTCCCATACTATGGAATACTGAGTAGCCACTCAACATTGACTCTGACAGGGAATGATGTCACTGATATTATTAAGTCAAAGAGATTGTTAAATGATATATAAAAACAGGTAATATTGCTTACTATGCTGGACATAGTTAAGTCACTAAATGCTCAGACCTACATCCTAAAGTAAATGACATAATAAAAACCCCCTGTTCCCTAGCAAGGAAACAGGCTAAGAGACAGAATAAGTTACTTGTCCTATGGCAGAGCTGAGTTTCGAACATAAGCCACTGTATTCTAATGTCTCTCAGCTGAACATATAAAGCATGATCTCAGTTTTATAAACTGAAAAGCAAACAAATACAGACACTATGAATATATATATATATATATATATATATATATATATATATATACACACACAAATATCTATATGTGCACAGAAAAGTCTGGAAGGAAACAATACTCTTAACATTGTTTATCTCTAGGAAGGTATTGAAGGAGCGGTATTATTCCTTTATACTTCCCCATATTGCTTGACACTTACATAGTGTATATGTAATACTTTTGCAATTTGCAATTAAGAAAACTGTAAATCTAGCTAGCACTTATTAGCTCATACTATCACGGAACTTCACTACAAATCTGTGAAAGGGGTACTATGCTCATCTCCATTTTACAAGAAAAAGAAAGCTCTGAAAGAAGTAAATTCCCCAAGTTCACAATGAATAAACAGTGAAGGTAGGATTTGAACCTAACGTTAAGGCTTTTAACTACTATACTACACTGTCTCCAGAAATTAAATACCAAAAAAGACAAAGAGAAGGGAAATGAAGGAGAAGAGGAAAGGCACCAGGGTACCAGCTGATGGGTGGTACTCACTGTACTGGATGTAGGGGTGGTCTCGAGGGATACGATCCAGGCTGATGTCATGCTCCTGGCGTCGGGGTATCTCTGAGTCAGCCATGCGGGGTGACAGGGTAACAATGAGACCCTCCACAAACTTGATGGCGTGAGTGCGGATGCCATCATTGTCAGAGTCCAACAGCAGGATGATGTCCCCAGCCATGGCAGATACCATGTCCCAGCAGGCCTCCTGGAGCTCGCTGATGACCCGTGACTTCACCATCCACTGCCAGTAGACCGGGGGAATGAGAAAGACAGAGATGAAGACAACACATCAATCACCAGCACCCTCCACCACTATCCAGAGATCCATAAATGATGATGAATATGTTCACTTGATTAACAGTTACTGGGTGATACTGGGGACAGGACCCAGTGGCGGCCAGTGACAGGTCTGGCCCTACTCTCCTGGGGCTCACAGATAGTGACAACCCAGAGTGATAAAAGGTTCAAATCTTTTTTTTTTGAGACAGAGCCTCAAGCTGTCACCCTGGATAGAGTGCCATGGCATCCCAGCTCACAGCAACCTCCAACTCCAGGGCTCAAGCGATTCGCCTGCCTCTGCCTCCCAAGTAGCTGGGACTACAGGTGCCTGCCACAATGCCCGGCCATTTTTTGGTTGCAGCCATTATTGTTGTTTGGCGGGCCCAGGCTGGATTCGAACCCGCCAGCTCAGGTGTACGTGGCTGGCGCCTTAGCCCATTGAGCCACAGACGCCGAGCCAAAAGGTTCAAATCTTAAGGAAGGCAACAGAATAATAATGCTGACCTCACAGGTGGTATTGAATGAATGAATTCCCCCATTTCATTATGGCCGATGAACATCACACTATAGTGTGTTCTTTCCCCGTCATGGTCTATAATCAATATTTATGCAATTCTTTAATTAGGGTCTATCTCCTTCACTGGGTTATGTACACCATAAAGGGAGGATTTGAACTATTTTAGTCACTGCAGTGTCCCTAGCATTACCTACCACAGTGCTGGGCACAGAGAAGTGCCCAGGGAATTTCTGAGCAATGAATAAATGAATGGACTGATGGAAGGAAGGATGGTTAACGGCAATTTCTAAGACAGGAGACCACATTAGATCCCTTTATTGTTTGTTCCCATAGACCAATAGCACATCTTTCTCATACAGTGTCTGACCCTGGTCTCGAATCCTAACAGATTAGTCTACAAACGAGACCTGTCAGGCAGGATGCCCCTAGGTAGGAAGGGACCTCTCACCTGCAAGGCCACCTTGTAGAGCTGAGTCATGGTGAGGATGGCCTTCTTTACCACATTCACATTCTCGTCCCGCAGGAGCATGTTGAGGTTTGCAATCAGTTTCAACAGTAACTCGATGTCTCGCTTGCTGGAGGATGGAGAAAAAGGGGCAAGGTTAAAATGGTCTTAGGGCAGGTGGTGGGACCTGGGGTCCAGGAAGAAAGGGAAATCAAGGCCCATCCACAGAGGGTTGGAATGGAAATGTCAAAGTCAGGGACTACTCCTGCCTTGTTTGCAGCACATTTGGAAGTTGGGGACAATGCTTGGCACCTCCAGACTGACCTGCCCCTAAATGCTCTATCTAGGCTGATCTTGCAATTCCCTTCTTTTCATTTCTCATGAGACAGCTGTTCAAAAAGGAATGGCAAAGCCAGACAGATGTGTGCATTTGGGCAGGTGACTCCATCTCACTTAGAATCCTAGTACCTAACCTTACAGGTTATTGTGAAAATTTCAACAATGCACATAAAGGGCTTAGATAAAGGGCTTAGAGAGTGCCAGACATATAGAAAGCATTCAACAAATACCAGCTATCATAACTCGAAAGCATTTTCTTTTAGGTAATAACTAGGTTTTGTTTTTTAGGTTTTTTTGTTTTGTTTTTGTAGAGACAGTCTCACCTTATCACCCTCGGTACAGTGCTGTGGTGTCACACAGCTCACAGCACCCTCCAACTCCTGGGCTTAAGCCATTCTCTTGCCTCAGTCTCCCGAATAGCTGGGACTACAAGCACCCGCCACAACGCCTGGCTATTTTTCTGTTTTGTAGTTCAGCTGAGGCCGGGTTTGAACCCACCACCTTTGGTATATGGGGCCGGCACCCTACTCAATGAGCCACAGACGCCGCCTAGGCTTTTTTTTTTTTTAAGTGATAGGGTTTCACCAGCCCAGGCTAGAATATACTGGTATGTTCATAGCTCACCGTAACCTAGAAATCCTGGGCCCAAGCGATCCTCTTGGCTTAACCTCCTAAGTGGTTAGGACTATAGTACCACTACCTCTGGCTAATTCTTTTTTAAAACTTTTTGTAGAGGCTCGACGCCTGTGGCTCAAATGGCTAAGGCGCCAGCCACGTACACCTGAGCTGGCAGGTTCGAATCCAGCCCGGGCCCGCCAAACAATGATGGCTGCAACCAAAAAAAAAAAAAAAAAAAAATGGCCAGGCGTTGTAGCAGGCGCCTGTAGTCCCAGCTATTTGGGAGGCAGAGGCAAGAGACTTGCTTGAGCCTAGGAATTGGAGGTTGCTGTGAGCTGTGATGCCACAGCACTCTATCCAGGGTGACAGCTTGAGGATCTGTCTAAAAAAAAAAAAACAACTTATTGTAGAGACAGGGTCTTACTATATTGCCCAGGCTGCTCTTGAACACCTGGCCTCAAGTGATCTTGCCTTGGCCTCCCAATGTGCTTCAATTACAAGCATGAGCCACTGGAGCTGGTGATAACCCCCAGTTTTGCTAACTTAAGCTAACCTAACCTAACTAACTTAGGTTAGTTTTGATAACCTAAGTCTGAGGGCTCTGAAAGTGAGGATTGTTTTCTAGTACTGAGGACTAACAGGGTTTTTTTTTTTTTTTTTTTTTGAGACAGAGTGTTACTTGGTCACCCTCGGTAGAGTTTGAAGTTGCTGTAGACATATTTATTCACAGTAACCTCAAACTCTTAGGTTCAAGAGATCCTCTTGCCTCAGCCTCCCAAGTACCTGGGACTACAGGCACCCACCACAACACCCGGCTTTTGTTTTTTTTTGAGACAGAGCCTCAAGCTGTCACCATGGGTAGAGTGCCGTGGCATCACAGCTCACAGCAACCTCCAACTCCTGGGTTCAAATGATTCTTCTGCCTCCACCTCCCAAGTACCTGGGACTACAGGTACCCACCACAACGCCTGGCTATTTTTTGCTTGCAGCTGTCATTGTTTGGCGGGCCCGGGCTGGATTTGAACCCGCCAGTTCAGGTGTGTGTGGCTGGTACTTTAGCCACTTGAACCACAGGTGCCAAGCTGCACCAGGCTATTTTTTAGAAAAAGGGTCTCGCTCTTGCTCAGGCTGGTCTGGAACTCACGAGCTCAGGCAGTCCATCCACCTCGGGTTCCCAAATACTGGGATTACAGGTGTGAGCCAAAAAACTTGGCAGCAGGGTCATTTTTATTGAAGGAAAGAAAGGCTTCCAATAAATGTTTGTTCAATGAATGAATAAATTCAAGGCCAATCCCCAGAACTCAGCACATAAATAAAATTTTCTGGCTTGGCTTGGCTCATGTAGCTCAGCGGCTAGGGTGCCAGCCACATACACTGGAGCTGGCAGGTTCAAACCCAGCCCGGGACCTGCCAAACAATGACAACTACATAGCCCGGTGTTGTAGCAAGTGCCTGTAGTCCCAGTTACTTGGGAGGCAAGAGAATCCCTTAAGCCCAAGAGTTTGAGGTTGCTGAGCTGTGACACCACAGCTCTCTACTTAAGGCAACATAGTGAAACTCTGTCTCAAAAAAAAAAAAAGAAAGGGTGGCGCCTGTGGCTCATCGGAGTAGGGCGCCAGCCCCATATACCAAAGGTGGTGGGTTCAAACCCGGCCTCGGGCAGTGCCTGTGGCTCAAAGGAGTAGGACACTGAGCCATATGCCGGAGGTGGTAGGTTCATATCCAGCCCCGGCCAAAAACTGCAAAAAACAAACAAACAAACAAACAAACCCGGCCTTGGCCGAATTGCAAAACAGAAAAATAGTCGGATGTTGTGGCAGGCGCCTGTAGTCCCAGCTACTCAGGAGGCTAAGGCAAGAGAATTGTCTAAAGCCCAGGAGTTGGAGGTTGCTGTGAGCTGTGATGCCACGGCTCTCTACCCAGGGCGACAGCTTGAGGCTCTGTCTCAAAAAAAAAAAAAAAAAAAGGGCGGCGCCTGTAGCTCACCGAGTAGGGTGCCGGCCCCATATACCGAGGGTGGCGGGTTCAAACCCGGCCCTGGCCAAACTGCATCAAAAAATAGCCGGGCGTTGTGGCGGGCGCCTATAGTCCCAGCTACTCGGGAGGCTGAGGCAAGAGAATCACCTAAGCCCAGAAGCTGGAGGTTGCTGTGAGCTGTGTGACGCCATGGGCGTCTACTGAGACGACAAAGTCTACTGAGGGCGACAAAGTAAGACTCTGTCTCTACAAGATAAAAAAAAAAAAAGAAAAAAAAATTTTTCCTCAGCATGGGGTATAGGGCTCCCAAAGCTCAGTGGTTAGGGTGCCAGCCACATGCTCTGGGG
>CAUYRH010048300.1:0-10760 GCA_963574655.1 Perodicticus potto | reverse complement strand
TTTTTTCTTCTTTTTTTTTTTCGAGACAGAGCCTCAAGCTGTCACCCTGGATAGAGTGCTGTGGCATCACAGCTCACAGCAACCTCCAACTCCTGGGCTCAAGCGATTCTCCTGCCTCCGCCTCCCAAGTAGCTGGGACTAAGGTGCCCCCCACAATGCCCAGTCATTTTTTGGTTGCAGCCGTCATTGTTATTTGGCGGGCCCAGGCTGGATTCAAACCTGCCAGCTCAGGTGTACACGGCTGGCGCCTTAGCCCGTTGAGCCACAGGCGCCGAGCCTAACTTCTTTTTTTTTAATTTTTTTTTTTTTTGTAGAGACCTAGTCTTACTTTATCCCCCTCGGTAGAGTGCCGTGGCCTCACACATCTCACAACAACCTCCAACTCCTGGGCTTAGGTGATTCTCTTGCCTTAGTCTCCTGAGTGGCTGAGACTACAGGCACCTGTCACAAGGCCTGGCTATTTTTTTGTTGCAGTTTGGCCAGGGCTGGGTCATCAAAGACAATTTCAGGCCATGGACTGTTGGGTACCACAGTGCTAAGACAAGAGTGTAGGAAAAATTGGAATGGCCAGTTGTCTGACATCTTACCTTTTCTCAGATAAGTTCTTGAGATAGGCTTGGCTAACAAAATCTGTTGGTTGAAAATTTGGGCAAGATGCTCTGTCTTTCTCACAGTCTTTGAAATGTACAGAGAGAAACAGCTCATTGAGAAGCAGCAGGGCTTGTGGGCTGACTGTGTTTCTTGCTGTGCATATGTTTAGGGCTGCATAGAGCACTCCCTCCAGCCACTTGATATTGAGGGTTATTCCCCCTACACATCAATGAGAAGGTAAATGCCAGTTAGTATCACTAAAAATGAGTTGTAGGGACTCTAGAACAAACTCTAGACAGTGAAAAGCCACCTTTTCTCAAAGACAGGTTTGTAATATGAACCGTGAGATAAACAAACACTTCTCCTTCCTAGGTCAAGAGTCCTATTTCTGCCCTTTATAACTCAGGTTTGACCATCACAAAGGAGGACAGGTATGACCAATGTAGACATTGCTAATGGTATACGCGTGTCTAGAATGGTTGTTGATAATAAGGAGGAGGAACTGGGAAAAACTGTAAGATTAGAATAGGGAAAAGCTATTTTAGTCCCAGACATTGCATCCTCCTGCTTAAATAAGCTATCTCTTCTGGTTGTGGGCCAGTTTGCCTTTAAAAGGTCCAAATAATCATGCTTCTCAGCTATACCTAAGAAAGGCTGCTTTTTACTACCAAACACTGTTCCAATACAAAACCTAAATAGAGGCCAGGTGCAGTGACTTATGCCTGTAATTCTTGCATTCTGGGAGGCCAAGATGGGTGGATTGCCTGAGCTCGCAGGTTTGAGACCAGACTGAGCCAGAGCAAGACCTCCTCTCTAAAAACAGCTGGGTGTTGAGGGATGGGAGGGGGGGGACGCCTATAGTCCCCAATACTTGGAAGGTTGAGGCAAAAAAATAGCTTGAGCCCAAGAGTTTGAGGTTGGTGTGAGCTGTGATGCCATGCCCCTCTACCAAGGGCAACAAAGTGAGACTCTGTCTCAAAAAACAAAACAAAACAGCAGGTGTGGTGGCTCATGCCTGTAATCCCAGCACTTGGAAGGCCGAGGCAGATGGACTACCTGAGCTCATGAGTTCAAGACCAGCCTGAGCAAGAGTGAGACCCCATCTCTAAAAATAGCCGGGCATTGTGGGGCAATTGTAGTCCCAGCTACTTAGGAGGCTGAGGCAAGAGGATCACTGGAACCCAAGAGTTTGAGGCTGCTATGAGCTAAGACACAACGAGGGTTTGTCACAAAGGTGACACAGTGAGACTCTGTCAAACCCAAAACAAAACAAAACCTAAATAGCTACAAATATATCTAGCTTCTGCCCAGTTCTACTCCCCAACACACACTGGTATAAGATAGCAGCAGGCCAAAGGGAAGGTAATTTTCAAAAGAATGCCAGAAATATGCTGAGCCATTACCAGCAGGACTGTAGGGGCAGGTAGCCCGAAGAATCACAGGATCTTGGAGAGCATCTATGACTTCTGTATTGGTCCCCCAGACATTGACGAAGTCTTCAGCACACTCATATTGAGGTCGCAGGATATTGGTGTGGTTCAGTAGTAGTTTCAACCTGGAAGTAAAGCCACCAAGACAAGGAGTCCAGTACTAGGACTAGAGTGAAGACTATGTATAATCTTCTGTGTTCACATCTAATTCCAGCAACAGACTCCCCTGCACAGCACTGCTCAGAGACAAATGCAAGTCTGGGTCTGTGCTGCAGGCAGTAATTAGTTGGCTTGTTCCATCCACCTAACAAATCCTTACTTATTGAATGTAGTCATGTGTTAGGCATAGGGCTAGGTATTGGGGGCACAGAAATAATATTTGCCATACTACTTTTAGTAACTCTTCATGTTGTTCACAAGTGATTTTCCTTCTCATTGAAGCAAAAGGAGAATACTATTCAGTGTTCAAGTAGTAGGGGAATAACTTTCTACTGCAGATCTAAATATTTGTACAGCAAAGAAAATGTCCAACTCACAAGTGAGGAAGATACAATTAGAAAGAAAAGGTTGACTGGATCCTTCTACAGATAAAGCTACTTCCTCATGACTGGGAATAACCAACCCCAGGATGTAGGGGCTTAGGTGGGGGTAGGAGGCAGAAGTTAAAGATGTGTAGACAGAAGTTAAGGTAGTTCTGTTCTTACCCTAACAGATACCTGGATATGGGGATGGCGGCTACAAAGCTGTACACGATGCAGGTCTTCTGAAGTTTGGTTTGAATTTCTAAGCAGATATTGGGCAACTGAGATGGCAGGCAGCAGAGGAATACCACATTGGCCCAAGCTGCTAAATAAGAGTTATGGTAAAAGCACTGGATCCCCAGTTTCTTCAACTCATCTGGGAGGAATAAAGGAAGACAGAGCACAGGACAAAGGAGGTTAACCTCAACATCAACAATGGGGAGAAGATGATCATTTTATCTCAGTATATCAGCCTAAGTCTTGTTGCTACACAAATCAGAAGATAATACCACATGCTTTTTTGTTTGTTTATTTGAGATGTGATTTCTCTCTGTTCCCCAAGCTAAAGTGCAGTGATGTCATCATACTCCTGGGCTTAAAATATCCTCTTGCCTCAGCCTCCTGAGTAGCTAGGACTATAGGCGTGTAGCACCATGTTTGGCTAAATTTTTCTATTTTTTTTTTTTTTTTAGAAACAGTCTCACTTTGTTGCCCTCAGTAGAGTGCTGTGGCATCACAGCTCACAGCAACCTCCAGCTCTTGGGCTTCGGCAATTCTCAGCCTCCCAAGTAGCTAGGACTACAGGTGCCCGCCACAACGCCCGGCTATTTTTTGTTGCAGTTTGGCCAGGGCCAGGTTCAAACCCTTGGTATATAGGGCTGGCGCCCTACTCACTGAGCCACTGGCGCTGCCCAAATTTTTCTGTTTTTTAGAGGAGATTAGGTCTCCTAGTCTTGCTAGGGCTGGTCCTGAACTCCTAGTCTGAAGTGATCCTCTTGCCTTAGCCTCCTAAAGTGTTAGGTTTACAGGCATGAGCCACTGTACCTTGCCCCACATTCTTTTTAAAAGCCACACAGCAATATTCTAACCTCATTGCTAAAGCAACTGGTGCCACTGCAGCAGTATTTAAGATTATAAGATAATTCATTTTTATCTTTTAGAGCAAATGCTGGAACTTCTCAAATTTTTTTTTTTTTAGAAAGAAAAAAATCTCAAAGAAGTTTTCTACTCCAATTTACTGAAAGATAATCATGTGTGCCAGATAATGTACAAAGTATTCTACGTTTATTATCAAAGGGAATCCTCACAGGGAGCTCATAAAGCAGAGACTTGTACTACTACCATTTTATTTTATTTATTTAATTTTTTGGAGAAGGAGTCTCACTCTGTTTCCTGGGCTGGAGTACAATGATGTCATCATAGCTTACTCTAACCTTGAACTCCTGGGCTCAAAACAGTTCAAAATATCCTCCTCCTGGCTCGGCGCCTGTGGCTTAATGGGCTAAGGCGCCAGCCACGTACACCTGAGCTGGCGGGTTCGAATCCAGCCCGGGCCCACCAAACAACAATTATGGCTGCAACCAAAAACTGGCTGGGCGTTGTGGTGGGCGCCTGTAGTCCCAGCTACTTGAGAGGCGGAGGCAAGAGACTCGCTTGAGCCCAGGAATTGGAGGTTGCTCTGAGCTGTGATGCCACGGCACTCTATCCAGGGTGACAGCTTGAGGCTCTGTCTCAAAATAAAATAAATAAAAAATATCCTCCTCTTGGGCAGCACCTGTGGCTCATCAAGTAGGGTGCTGGCCCCATATACTGAAGGTGGGGGGTTTCAAACCCAGCCTCGGCAAAACTGCAAAACAGAAAAATAGCTGGGTATTGTGGCAGGCGCCTGTAGTCCCAGCTACTCAGGAGGCTGAGGCAAGAGAATCACCTAAGCCCAGGAGTTGGAGGTTGCCGTGAGCTGTGTGACACCACGGCACTCTACCGAGGGCGATAAAGTAAGACTAGGTCTCTACAAAAAAAAAAAAAAAATATATATATATATATATATATATATCATCATCCTCCTACAGGTACACACTACAACTCCCAGGTAATTTTTCTATTTTTTTTTTTTAAATAAAGTGGGGGTCTTGCTCTTGCTCAAACTCCTGAACTCAAGCATTCCTCCCACCTCAGCCTCCCAGAGTCCTAGGCTTGTAGGCATGAATCACCATGCCCAGCCTCAATTTAGCAAGAGATTCCTTTTTAAAAAGCCATTACATCAGTTGTTTAAAAACTCATAATACTGATTTTTCTTAAAAAGATGAAAGTCACTGAAGATACTTTTAAAATTCAAGAAAATAGGTATAGATGGACATTTCTTAAACTGGTAGAGGGCATCTACAACAAACCCACAGCCAAATACCATATTGAATTGTGTAAAACTGAAAGCATTTTTCCGTGACGGCCCCATATACCGAAGGTGGCGGGTTCAAACCCGGCCTTGGCAGAACTGCAAAACAGAAAAATAGCTGGGCATTGTGGTGGGCGCCTATAGTCCCAGCTACTCAGGAGGCTGAGATAAGAGAATTGCCTAAGCCCAGGAGTTGGAGGTTGCTGTGACCTGTGTGACGCCACGGCAATCTACGAAGGGCGATAGAGTGAGACTCTGTCTCTACAAAAAAAAAAAACTGAAAGCACTTCCACCTAGAACCTGAACCAGACAAAGATGTCCACTGTCACCACTGATATTCAACAGTGCTGCAAATTCTAGGCAATCCAATCATGCAAGAGAAGTATATCAGAGGTATTCAAAAGGGGACAGAGGAGGTCAACCTCTCGCTCTTTGCTGATCATATGATCCTATACTTAGAAAACCCACAGACTCAACCACAAGGCTCCTGGAAGTGATCAAGTCTCAGGATACAAAATCAATGTCCACACATCATAGCCTTGGCCAGGTATGGTGGTTCACAACTGTAATAATCCAGCCTCTGGGAGGCTGAGGCAGGTGGATTGCTTGAACTCACAAGTTCGAGACCAGCCTGAGCAAGAGTGAGACCCCATCTTTACTAAAAATAGAAAAACTAGTGGGACATCCTGGTGGGTGCCTATAGTCCCAGCTATAGGGTGTGGGGAGAGCTGAGGCAAGAGGATCGCTTGACTGAGGTTGCTACGAGCTATGATGATGCCATGGTTCTCTACTCAGAGCGACAGAGTGAGACTTTGTCTCAAAAAAAAAAAAGGGTTGGCACCTATAGCACAAGTGGCTAGGGAGCCAGCCACATACACTGGAGCTGGCAGGTTTGAATCCAGCCTGGGCCTGCCAAACAACAATGATGACAACTACAAAAAAAAAAAAAAATAGCTGGGCGTTTTGGTGGGTGGCTGCTGTCCCAGCTACATGGGAGGCTGAGGCAAGAGAATTGCTTAAGCCCAAGAGTTGGATGTTGCTGTTAGCTGTGACACCATGGCACTCTACCCATGGCGACATAGTAAGACTCTGTTTCAAAACAAAAAACCACAAATCGGTATAGGCCAATAAGAGCCAAGCTGAGAATCAAATCAAAGACAGAATACCCTTCACTATAGCTTCAAAGAAAATGAAATAACCTGGGAATATACTTAACTAAGGACATGAAGGATCCCTACAGAGAGAAACCCTGAGGAAAAAAGCAGAAGTTGTTAACAAATGGAAGAAGATACCATGCTCATGACTGGGAAGAATCGACATTGTTAAAATGTTCATACTGTCTGGGCGACTGTAGCTCAAGTGGCTAAGGCACCAACACCAGAGCTGGCGGGTTCGAATCCAGCCCAGACCTGCCAAATAACAATGACAACTACAACCAAAAAACAGCCAGGCATTGTGGCAAGTGCCTGTAGTCCCAGCTACTTGGGAGGCTGTGGCAAGAGAATCGCTTGAGCCCAGGAGTTGGAGGTTGCTGTGAGCTGTGATGCCATGGCACTCTACCCAGGGCGACAGCTTGAGGCTCTGTCTCCAAAAAAAAAAAATGTTCATACTACCCAAAGTGAGCTACTAATTTAATCCAATCCCTATCAAAGCACCAACACCATGCTTTGAAGAACTTGAAAAAATAATACTGTTTCAGGGCCATGCCTGTGGCTCAAAGGAGTAGGGTGCCGGCCCCATATGCCAGAGGTGGTGGGTTCAAACCCAGCCCCAGCCAAAAACTGCAAAAAAAAAAAACAAAAAAAAAATATATATATAGTGTTTCATATGGAACCAGAAAAGCTCCCAAATAGCCAATGCAATTCCAGACTCCTTTTCGACGATACATTGCTCCTCACCCAGTACTTCTGGCCTCCGAGTGGAGATCCGCAGGCTCTTAGCAGGCATGGGGACAAGCTGCAGCAGTGTGCGAGCCAGGTGATTCCCAAGCTGGCCACCACCAATGATGCCCACCTTTAACTCCTCATCATCAGGGGTGTCCAGATGATGGGATCCATTTGAGAGATGACTGGAACTTTGATTCTCATGTAATGATTCTCTGGAGAATGAACAAACAGACACATACATAAGTACATGTACATATTATAGACCTTCTTGTCAGTCTCTGGTGTTTTTCTGCTTTAATCTTTCTCATATGAAAGCCTGGTGTCACATAAATTCTTCAGAGAGAAGACATTTCAATTGTATGCCGTTTATTCAGCCTCCCTAGGGAACAAAATGTTCCACCCAAGTAAATTGTCCAAAAACCAAAGGATAACCCTTTTCAGGGGACCAAAATTTGTTTAAAACATTTAAAAAATTTTGTTACATGTATTATCCATTTCCCTGTCTTCTTAAACACAAGGTCTGAATATTTAATCATTTTGTTGATTCAGAACCATCATTTGTGAACAGCCGCTGGTACACATTATTCTGTAATGTATAACACATTGCAGGTCAGTTCCCTCATTGTTTTTGTTTTCTGTGCAGACAACTGTCAATCATTTATTATGGTAAAAAAATATATAAAATTTACCATCTAAAACATTTTTAAGTGTACAGTACATTAAGGTTAACTATATGTATATTGTTATACAACAGATCTCTAGAACCTTTTCATCTTGCAAAACTGAAACTCTATACCCATTGAACAATTTCTCTTTTCCCACTCATCCAGCCTCTGGCAACTTGTCAGTATACTTTTAGTTTTTGGTTGGCTATATAAGATACCTTGTATAAGTGAATCATGCAATATTTGCCTTTTTGTTGTTGTTGTTTGTTTGAGACAGTCTCACTCTGTTGCCCCAGGCAATAGTGCCAAGGTGTCATAGCTCACAGCAAGCTCAGACTCCTAGGTTCAAGCTATCTTCTTGCCTCAGGCTCCTAAGTAGCTGAGACTACAAGCACCCACCACAACTCCCGGCTAGTTTTTCTATTTTTAGTAGAGATGGGGTCTCATTCTTGCTCAACCTGGTCTTAAACTTGTAAACTCAGGCAGTCTACCCACCTTGGCCTCCCAGAGTGCTAGGATTACAGGCGTGAGTCACCAGACCTTGGTCCTTGTATTTCTCTTTTTGTGATTGGCTTATTTATTTAGCATAATGTCATTAAGATTCATCCATATGAATTTTTTCTTGTTGTTTAGCAGGCCAGGGCTGAGTTCGAACCCACCAGCCCCGAAGCATGTGGCCGGTGTCCTAACCACTGAGCTCCAGGCACCCCCCAGATCCATATGAATTTTTGTTTTATTTCTACAAAAAGTGCTCCTGGGATTTTCATAAGAATTGCATTGAATCTATAGATTAGTTTGGGTAGTATGTACATTTTAACGTAATTAAGCCTTCTTATCCATGAACGTGGAATGTCTTTCCATTTATTTGTGTATTCTTCAATTCTTTTGGCAGTGTTTTGTAGTATACCATACAAGTATTTTCTCTCCTTGGTTAAAATTTATTACTATTTTATTCTATCGTAAATAATGTTGTTTCCTCAATTTCCTTTGTAGATTGTTCATTGATAGTGAATGTGGCTAATTTCTGTTATGTTGATTTTGTATCCTGCAACTTTGTTGAATTCATTTAAAAGTTCTAACAGACTTTTTGTCGAATTTTTATGGGTTTCTACATATTAGATCATGTTATCTGTGAACAGAAATCATTTTATTTTTTCCTTTCCAATTTGGAAGTCTTTTATTTCTTTTTCTTACCTACCTGGTCTGGTTAGGATTTCTAGTACTGTCTTGAATAGAAATGGTAAAAGTTGGTCATCCTAGTCTTGTTTCGGAACTTAGAGGAAAAGTTTCATTTTTTTACCGTGGAGTAAGATGTTAACTATGGGATTTTCATATATGGCCATTATTAAGACAATTTCCATCTATTAATGGTTTATTGTTTTTATTGTGAATGGGTGTTGAATTTTGTCAAATGTTTTTTCAGCATCAATTGAAATGATCATGTGATTTTTGTCTTTCCTTCTGTTAATATGGTATATTATATTGATTTTGTGTTTGAATCATCCTTGCATTCCCGAAATAAATCCCCCTTGGACATGGTGAATAATCCTTTTAGTGTGCTGTTGAATTCAATTTGCTAGTATTTTGTCGAGAACATTGGCATTTTTTTTCTTGTACCTTTGACTAATTTTGGTGTCAAGGTAATCCTCATAAAATGAATTTGCAAGTATTTCCTCCTCTTCCATTTTTAGGAAGAGTTTGAGAAAACTGGTGTTAATTCTTCTTCCTCTTCTCCTCTTCTTCCTCCTTCCTTCTTTTTTTCTTTTGAGACAGAGCCTCAAGCTGTCACCCTGGATAGAGTGCTGTGGCATCACAGCTCATAGCAACCTCCAATTCCTGGGCTCAAGCGAGTCTCCTGCCTCCGCCTCCCCAGTAGCTGGGACTATAGGCGCCCGCCACAACACCCAGCCATTTTTTGGTTGCAGCCGTCATTGTTGCTTGGCGGGCCCGGGCTGGATTCGAACCCGCCAGCTCTGGTGTACGTGGCTGGCGTCTTAGCCCATTGAGCCACAGGCGCCGAGCCTTCTTTTTTTTTTTAAGACAAGAGTCTCACTCTGTTGCTCAGGCAAGAGTGCTGTGGTGTCAGGCCAGCTAACAGCAACTTCAAATTCCTGGGTTCAAACAATTATCCTGTCTCAGCCTCCTGAGTAGCTAGGACTATAGGCACCTGCCACACGCCCAACCAACTTTTCTACTTTTAGTAGAGATCAGATCTTGCTCTTGCACAAGCTGGTCTCGAATTTCTGAGCTCAAGCAATCCACCTGCCTCCGCCTCCTAGAGTGCTAGGATTACAGGTATGAGTCGCCACACCTGGCCTTTTTCTAGTTCCTTGAAGAATAAATTAGGTTGTTCATTTGCGATCTTTATTTTATTTTAAAAGAGGTATTTGCCCCTATAAACTTTGCTGTTAGTACTGCTTTTGCTGCAGCCCATATGTTTTGGTATGTTTTGTTTTCATTTTCATCTGTCCCAGGATACATGTATTTTTTAAATTTCAGATTAGAGAGTACATGTTTTGTTTACGTACTTCATTTTTCTTTTTCACAAATTGAGTCAAGATTATAAGCGTGCCTCCTTCCAGATAGCATGCACCATACCAAATAGGGTGAATTTACTCATCTCTTCTTCCCCCTTCTCCCAGATTGATTTCATTGAGATTTACTTCCATATGTGCACTTAAGTGTTGAACAGTCAGATCCAATCTGGTATTGAATACATGTGTTTGGTCCTCCATTACTGTGATGTTTCACTCAGAATAAAGTTCTCTAGATCTATCCAGGATGTCACAAAAGATACTAGATTGCTATTTTATGGCTAAATAGTACTTTATAGTATACATATTTATTAATCTACTGACATAGATTAAGTATTGATGGGCACTTGGGTTGTTTCCATAACTTTGCAATTGTGAATTATGTGGCTATAAACATTTAGGGGCAGGTATCCTTTTTATAAAATGACTTTTTTCCTTTGGGATTACTGGGTCAAAAGGTAGGTTCTTTGAGGTATCTCCATATGATTTTCCTTAGAGGTTGTACTAGTTTGCAGTCCTATCAACAGTGTACGTGAGTTCCTTTCTCTCTTCATCCATGCCAGCATCTGTTTTGGGACTTATTAATATGAGCCATTCTTGTTGGAGTTAGGTGATATCTCATTGTGGTTTTGATTTGCATTGCCCTAATGATTAAAGATGTTAAGCATTTTTTTCTTGAGTTTGTTGGCCATTAGCATATCTTCATTTGGGAAGTTTCTGTTCATGTCTTTGCCTATTTTT